>BDDA01000364.1:75929-97719 GCA_001662385.1 Chlamydomonas asymmetrica | reverse complement strand
GGGGGGGGGGGGGGGGGGGGGGCGACATTGAAGAAGACAGCGCTGAGGGCTAGGGGCACCAGTACCAATCAGTGACACCTCCCATACCACTGGTATCGCCGAGATAGCGGCATGCATCCGACCGCGCAGGTATGTCAGTCAAGGGGACGCACACGGCTGTGTCTGGGACCAGTACAGGTGAGCAGCTACAAGGCATAGCTCGACAGCAGCGGTCACCGACGCTGCTGCCAGAGCTCTCCCAACACGGTACTTACACATGGCCTGCATGCGCTCAGCGCCACGACACCAACGAATAAGCAGCCAACCCCAACACGGACCCGAAACCAGCATTGTGTGTATGCTTGCGCTTGCACTCACCTCGTTGTTTGGCCCTAGGCCGTACGTGGTGTTGTATTTGAGGTAGTTGGATGTGTTGTAGGTGCAGATGGTGATGAGCGTGTCGTTGGGCATCAGCGTACTGGTGTTCTTGGGGACGGCTTGGAAGCCCTGCGCCGCAGAACCGCATGTCAAAGAGCAGCATGGAAACAGTGAGCAACACGGGGAGGGTAATGAGTGATACCCATGCAAATGATTTGGGTGAGCCCCAAGTCAGTTTTGGTAATGGCTGTCTTGCTGCCCAGGCAGGGTTCCGGGGTGCCGCCAGGACCACGGGGCCACGCAGAAAGCGTACACCAGACAGGTACACATTGCGTAGAATTCTAAGTTCCATTGGTGTGCACTGCTAGTCTGCTATCTGTACTCAGTGAACCACAATGACCTCCTCACAACTTTGCCAGCATCTGCTTCTGTGCAGCCCGTGAGCGTGCAATGCTCTGCACACGGCTGCGTGACCGGCCGGGCCAACCGAGTCCATGCAAGCATGCAACGCGAGCATGCCATGATGCGGTGCCGGCCCGCCCATGCCTGCGCCACTCACCGTGTATCGTGCGTCAAAGTAGTTGCGCACTCCCAGCGGCTGCAGCGCGGTCCCGTTGCGCAGGTGGCGCGTGTAGATGGAGCGGCCCTTTGAGTTCATGAGGAAGAAGTTGGACACCAGCGTGACGGGCGACAGCACGCGCACGCCCGTGCAATTGGCGGGGCAGGTGTTGGGCGCGACCTGCAGGACGAGGCAGGCAGCACCACACGGCATCCTGCATGCAGCGAGCGACTCATATCATTGCCATGCAAGAAATGGATGCCCCTAAAATGGGTTCAGTGCCACTGAAGCGTGCAGTAAGTGACCCATATTGCCACACCAACCTGCATACCGTATCACACAGGCTGAGCCTCAGGCTGCATCTTCTGTATAATTGCTCTTAATACTGCCGTCATGCAAGAGTGTCATGCTGCTGTCCGGGGACCGATGCCAACGGAACTGTGGTGCTGGGTAGGGCCGTAGGGGCAGGCGTGCACCTGCACAACAGGTATAAGTTGCCCCTTCCAGTCGTTCTGCTGGTGCAGCTGCCGCTTCGCTTGCAAAGGCCTGTTGGAACACCTCATGCAGAGCGCGCCGTCACCAGCTTCCCAGGGCAGCTCAGCATGCACTAACGCATCACACAAGCACGCCCGGGCCATGTCCAAGCTGTTGAAGGGACAATGTGTAGTGCCTGCTGTGCAGACATGCAAATTGTGATGCCCAAATGCAACGAAATCCACACTCTGGACACGCTTGCCTTGCCCTTTCCTCACTGCGCATACCGACTGCATTCAACGCGACCTGCGGATTCTGCCTAATCAACCGTGCCATCCATGTTGAGGGTATTGATGGCTGCACAGCCCACAAGACCAGAGGCTACACCCCCTCCAAGATTACCATACCGCATCAGTCCATCACACTATCACACTACTACTATATGTGTATGGCACCACGTACCTGGTAGTACTCCCGCTCTGGCGGCACGGTGATGTCGGTGCTGCCCAGCGTGAGCACGCCCAGGGTGGCGCTGCGCAGCGTGGGCGTGTACGACACCAAGAAGCCGGAGCTGTCCGTCTGCCAGGCAAGCAGCGCACACAGTTGGCAGACATCAATGCAGGCTTGGCGGGGCCCGTCACCAACGCATTCCAGCGCTGAGCGCCCCTGAGTGTTGCGGCCGCATGCCTTTCAGGTTGTGCAGGCGCGTGATGGTTACAAGCTTACGGAATGGCATAACTTCACGGCATGGCATGTTGGCAGACCGGGATGATCACAGCAGTGGATAGGTAGCAAACTGGCAAAGCAGACCGCGGTACCAGAGAAATGCCCAGCGTACAAGCACGTGCAATGCATTATGCATAACGTGTGCGCCAGTGCTGCTGTGTGATTGGCATGACATGCTTGCGCAATGCAACACTGCATGTAGGTTGAGCCATTGCCTGCAGTGCTCTGCTATGAGCGGCCACACACCGCGTTGAGGCGCTTGGGGTTCTGGTAGTGCGCCTGCAGCACGTAGTACGAGCTGCTGTTGGCGCCAAAGGCAAAGCCCGCCGCCTGGGGCGCCGTAAACGCCACTGCGCCTGGCGCCCACATAAACTGAAGCGTCTCGCAGCCCACAGGAAGTGCCTTCAAGCAGTCGTACGCCATTCCCGGTATCTGAGGCGGCACCACGCCCGTTGCACAGACAAACATCTGGAAGTGGTGGATGACCGACGAGCCACGGATGCCCTCATAACGAACGGCGTGGTAGGTGGTGGCGTTGGGGAGTGCAAAGTTGACACACGCGAGGGTCGAGTTGGTGGGTGGGACCGCGTAGGCGGGCATTGTCAAAGTCATGTTTTGCGTGTCCGAGGGTAAGGGCACCGATGCGTTTGGCATAGGCCACAGCATGAGCCCCACAGACGTGCCCTGTGTCTTGATATTGAAGAAGTTTGCCTTTGCATCCTCCCACTTGCCATATCCATAGGCCCAGATGAGCGAGCGCTCAGAGCCCTGCACGACAGGCACGTCGGCAGGGTCACACGTGTCCAGCGGCCGTGTGAAGACCGCAGTCGTGCGATTGCTTTGGTCCTGGACTGGTGACACAGTGAGCTCCACGTCCTGTACATCGTCGAGTGTCGGAGTCTTGTCGATGCTGAAATAGTCACCTACTGTCCATGACTGGTGGGCAGCGTTGCACAAGAAAGGGAAACAAGTCAGTACAGCACCGGGGCAGCACTTGGATGTCTCACCATGATGTTTGTGCACACTGTTGATGAACTTGTGTTCGGCCAGCCGCTGCCAGCGCAAAAGCCCACATACAACAGCCCGACATCATACCAAATGACAAGGCGCTTCTTGCGACGCTTGTAATCAGTGTGCGATGCTGATACAAATACACCAGCTGCTCTCTCGGTGGCAGCGTTTGCTGTGAGCAACAGGTTATGCCGGTCAAAGTTCACACTTGGCAACTTTGATCGCGCGCCGTTGAGTTAAATGTTGCCCAACGCCTTCCAATGGCAGCCTCACCTGGCCTTGAGTAGCTCGAATTACGACAGCCATGTCAAAGCCGAGCAGGCCAGCCTCTGATATGCCGATTCCAAACCATGACATCCACCCATCACCATCAGTAGCATAAGTGATTGTGCTTTGGTTGGTGTCGATGACCCAGTGCACAACATAGGCGGGGTCAAGCTGAAGGCAGCTGGGGTAGTCTGCCTTGCGGAAACTCTGGTAGCACTGGGCTGCGCTGGCTACTCGCAGCCCAGCAAGCAGCGCCGATGCAAGCAAAAGGATTGTGCCCAGGCTGCAACAACTATGCTTGCTCCCGCAGCCTCTCCATGTGCCACAGCCACGTGCAGCAACCCGTAACAGCTGCATGCTCGTCGGCCACAAGCTTCCAAATCCTTCCGCTGCTGGCGCTGTGCTGGCGCAGGAAGGTAAACACGTAGTGGTTGTCCACAGCAAGTATCAACAGCGTCTGATAACGAATCCACTGAAGTAACACAAAAGGCAGGTCCGTGACGTTTGTCTACGTTGGGCGTGCACCTGAATTGCAATTCTCGGCGCGGTTGAGCAGGACGACCAAGTCTGGTGAGAAGGAGACCGCTGTCAATTACTTGTATAGATGCGTAAAAGCTACGTTGCGCACTCTGGCTCTGGCTCTCTTGAAGGGTGGGAATTCAGGCCAACCTCCATTAGGGGTCCAGGGGCGCGAATGCTTGGCATCTGCATGCTGGCGTTCGAGGGCTGGCAGCGGTTGCTGACTCAGGCTGCAGCAGGGTGGAGGGAAGGTCATTTTCCATACTAGACACCATACTGCACACGCTCACCACTTGTCAGTGCCTGGCATACGGAAGTTCTGTCAGCACCATGTTAGCAGGTGTGTTGTTTTATACGTGTTGTTTGTTTTTGGCCAAAATTGCACCGAAGCGGGGTACGGAGCCACTGACCCCCGGCTGGCGAGTGCAAGGACAGGACAGACTTACAACGTGGAAAACCCAGGGTTGCATCAAATCAGCTGTTTGGGTTGCAGCTCAGCGGCCGACCTGACTTTTGTGTTTGCGGGTCTGCTTGTGCCTTGCAGAGTTGGCGGCCCGCGTGTACTACCTCTTTGGTGCTTGGCTGGGGCTGTCTTTGGGCGCATGGGACCTCGGCATCGACCTTGTCTACAGCCTACCACTTCTTGGATGGGCAATATCAATTTTTGTGCATAAGGTAGCGCTCGTCTGCCGCCTCGGTAGAGATGCTTGGGGGCTTGAACAGTGGGGCACGGCGTGCTTTGCAATGTATTGCCTGCACAGATATGTGGATGGGAAGAAGTGCGTATGCTGTGTAGGCTTGTTGCTCAATGTGCACCTTTCGAAGCAGGCGGGCAACGGACGGTGGACAAGAAGCACACCTGTTTGAATGCAGTTTCGGCTACCTGGATCAGACTGCTCAGGATCCTGCTCTAACACTACTCTGAAGCTGCATTGTGTTCCTGTGAACCGGCTCCAACAGGATTGGCTTCTCGTGTGCCCGAAGTACCATGCCAAGCGCAGTGGCTCCGTTGCCGAAACTCGGCAGGCCAAGTGCACTGGCGCCAACGGCACCGGCGAGCCACAGAGCAAGCCAAGTTTTGCTACAAATACACCGACACCCACACCGCAGTCATCTTTCTCCACAGCCGTGCCTGCAACTACACCCGCGGCGGTTTCCGCAGCACCGTACGTGCCAGCGTCTACGACCGCCACCGAGTCCTTGGGCTGCACAGAGCCTGCTCCCAAGACAACAGCTAATGCAGGAGCCCAGGCAGCGCAACAGTCGAAGCAGGTGAGCGAGAAGCAGCTGGCTGCAACTGCGGATGTTATCCTTCCTGCAGCCGGCCCCCCAGCGCCCCCCGGGACCCCGACGCTGTCCTCACCTGAGACCCGCACGCCTGCAACCACCCCCAGCTCACAGCTGTCGAATGGACCGCCCTTCACCTTCTCCAACCCGTCAAGCCCTGCCCCGGCAACGATTACGCACGCCGCCATGGCCGCAGCTGCTGGCAACTACAGTGGAAACGCGCGTGCGGCGGAGGGCGCCGCCCGCCCCGTTGAGCCCGTCCCCAGCGCACGCACAGCGCCTGCGGCATTCGCGCCATCGCCCTCCGCATACGGAGAGTCCCCCGCGAAGGCGCTCAAGCCTACAGTCGCCGATGCCCAGTCCACCGCAGTGAGCATGCCTGCTGCAGCTGAGCGAGGCGTGACCCACATCACTCAGCAAGTGCCAGTCGAGGCCGTGACCCAGATCGCAGGAGTGACCCAGATCGCAAGCGAGCCGGATGCGCCTCGCGGCGCTCCTGCGCCCGCCCCCGCGCTGCCTGTCAGCACCGCCGCTGCGCCTGTCGCGGCAGCGTCACCCGACGCGGACACGCGCGTTGCGCCCCCGCAGGATGCCGCAGCTGCCGCCGCGCTGGGTCAGGCGGCAGAGATGGCACTGGGCTTCACGCCTGGCCTGGTGAGTGATGGCTTAGGTGCAATAGGTTCGACATATTTGCTGGTGTGGTAGCTCCGACCTGCGACTGTTCATCTGGCTGCAAGTGCACACTGGCACATCTGGTGCACGTTACCGAACCCTCAAGCATGTGCACGAATAACCACCGTTGGCGCCACCACTGTTCTGCAGGCCCACGCATGCAAATGAAATACATAAATTGTTGTGCTGTTGCGCTCAAACCTGGTCTGCATGTGACCATCCTGCATGCATGCAGGCTGCCGGCGTGGATGCCGCTGCAAACACTCTGTCTGTGGCCGCGCAGCCCATCGCAGCCAGCGCGCCTGCAGCTGCAAATGACGCTCTCCCTGCCACTAGGTGAGCGGCTGGAACCAGTTGCTGTGCCCGATGTAGTTATGGTTGTGCTCGACTGCTGAGCGCTCTTTCATTATCCCGTAGGGTTTCTCCTCCTATAGCCATAGCGTCAGTGTGTTGCATGTGCACTGCATCCTCAAATGCGTACGAACGCTGCAGGGCATCTGTTGTCCATCAACTCAAAATCAAATCAAATCAAATCAACACACCTGCCTGTTCCCACCTGTACACGCCCTCATGCACACGTCAGCTGTAAGCCAATCCCTGCTTTGTACTGCACCTGTGACAATGTATGCAGGCCAACCAAGCCCGAGGTGCAGCAGCCAGCCGTGCGCCAGTACGTCAACCAGCCCCTGGCGGCGGGCGCGCTTTCGAATGGCGTGCCCTCCAGCAACGCCGTCAACGCTGCTGCTGCGGATGCAGGCGCCAAGGTCCCATACGCGGCGGTGCCAGGGGCCGCTCCCGCGGCTGCAGCGGGTGTTGCTGCTGCAGCCAAGGCCAAGTCCGGCTCCTCCAAGAGCAAGAAGCCCACCAGCGGCAGCAGCAGCGGCAACGGCACCTTCAAGGCACAGTCCAGGTGAGGTAAGCGGCTCTGGCTGACTCCCTTAGTAACTACTTAAAGGACCCCAGCCATCTCACGCTCTCACTACCAGCAGGGCAACGTACCCCTGCATGGCACGTCACGTCCTTGACACACTGTATACACACGAGCGCCCTTAACGCTTCTCACGCATCATGGTGCTCACATACGCGTGCACAAACAGGATGCGGGAGCAATTGTAGCATGCAGTTCATGGGCCAGGGCTTGCGCAAGGCGATACACGGGCAGCTGAGCTATGACCAGTCCTTTGGGGCAGCACGCTCCCCAGCGCCTGTGCCACCAAGGCGTCCCAGAGCCGGCCGGCAGTAACGTGGACGATTGACTGCACACGCTAGCTTGCCGGCGCGCTGTCTGCAGGTGCACGGCTTATTGTTGGCTGCCTGCTGGGCTTCATGTAACAACACTCACAGGGACGTATGCATGGAATGCAGACCCACAACGCATGCTGCCCTGCTGCGCATGCGCTTGCCATGCAGGGCTGGCTTCATGTACTTTTGAGCAGCGCCCACCACCCGACCAGAAAGAAGGCCAGCCCACCACTGTAGCCGATAAGGCGTGAGTGGCGCCGTCATACGCCCCTGATGGAGCATGCAGCTGAAGGCGCACGGCCGAATCGGAGCTGCCAGTTGGCTGATGATGGCCTATGGTGGGGCGCTAGAAGTGTCTAGCTAGGACCTGTAGCAGTTCGTGAGTTCAGCGGCGGAATTGTTTATTTCTGTAGCTTCCACATCGTACCGCCTTGCTTGGCGAAGCGCGTCCAGCGCCAGCACTATCCTTGCATCGTGATCTGAGGTAGGGTTCTAAGGTCCCGACTTGCCCCTGCTGTGCCACGAGCGGATGCCGAGCCCCGCCTCTGCCGCCTCCTTTTGTTGCGATATGCTATCTATCAGACTGCATTCGTCGCATGCATTCTTCTGATGCATACAATAATGCCTGGTTCTGCCAGGGGTGAAGGCGTTACACGGCGGTGCATCGTGTACCTGCCGTGCTCGCCATGACCTCAGCCCACAGTCACCCACTCAGTGTCTAAGCATTTAGTACGTGCGTGCTACCCAATTGTTTGCATCCCTGCACTGCTCGCCTAGTGATGTCTCTGCACGTTGCGCGTGTTACATGTTGGTTACCTTGACGGGCAGCTAGTCCGAGGGCCTGCCTGGGAACTACCCCTCCCCTCCCCCGCGCTCCAACACCCACCCACCCGCATTTGCTGTCGTAGCGCTACTTTGGCAGCCTGTCCCTTGCATAGCGCCCACTTGCGTCGCGTCTTGTTTGCAGCAAACTGTAGCCGCATTGCGATCTATCGTATTTCCGAGAGAGGGATGTGCACCGTACGTGTTCTTCCGGTCAATGCCCTTAGTGACATGGCCGCCATAAAGCCGCAGCTGTCTTGTGCATGGCAGCAACGCGAGTCGCGTAGTGATGTGATATGCTTGCGCATGGTGTGATCGCCACCGCAGGGACTTCTTTTGCACATCAGTGTGCTCCTTTGATGCAGCGAGCGCCCGTGTGTGCCACTTGCAGCCTGTGTTTTTGCATAAGCCGATCGGAGCTTATCTACGTAGCTTGTGTTTTTGCGCTAACCTTAGATCGGGCCGCATGATAGCGCCAGGAGTGACGGCTTTGGGGCTGCAACATGTGGCATGAGTTCGGCTTGCGATCCATGTCCATGCCGCAGACGATAACGTAGCAGCTCAAATGCACCTCCTGCTGTGTGCCTCTGCGCAGTGTAGTTGTTCTGCTGCATTGATGTTGTCGTCGGTGGCGTTGGCGGGTGTGCACTGTGTTGTCGCATGTGCAGCATCTAGCTGAACCACACCTTAACGGCTGGGAGAACGTGATTGCCAACGTGTGTGTACTTGTTATTATGAGGCAGATGCGGTGGCTCACAGGGCTGCCAAGTGAAGGGCCTGCTGGTGTTGTGCCTCGCATACTGGATGCTACGGTGATGGTCTCGGTGCAGGAAGGGCAGGACAAGGTGACGAAGGCAGCCCGCGAGCCACATGTTGCAGTAGCACGCCCAAACAAAAACCAAGCAAAGATCCATCTGAGCCTGAATATCCTTGGATCAGTGCTGAAGCTAGCTAGGCAGCAGCCAAAGCGGTTTTCAGCTTCGTGATACACTACGCGTGCACAGGCCGCAGGGTCCGAAGGGAATGCAGCGTGCGTGTCAGCTGATCGCACGCACGGCGGCAGGCAAGCAGGCGCATGTGTGTGGTGTTCAGAGGTGCAGCGGAAGGTCCGTCAGGACACCAGGCTGCACAGATGCTTGGCATCGAGTTGCGCAACGTGGTGCTGACTGTAGTCTGTCGACCAGGAAGTATGTCTGCTTACGGCCAAACATCGGCAACGCTAGCATTCGGTCGCAAAATAGGGTACGGTGAGCGAGGCAACGCGGGTAGTCCTTTTGCACGCTCTTGAGCGCACAAACACAGCCAGACCGCCAACGCGTGTGGAAGTCTACGGGCGGGGAAAGGCCCGGAGCCTAACCATCTACGCGCCTGACCGTGCCCAGCCATTGCATGACCGTGCCCAGCCATTGCATGTGGGAAGATCCTGCGCTGCCAGGAGCAGCAGCAGCCTCCTCAGGCCAGTGCCGGGACTGCTGCTCACAGCTCGCCGGCCTTGGCAATGACCACGGGCGCCAGCGGCCTGTCCCGGCCGTCAGTCTTGCCGTCCTCAATCTTCTTCACCAGGTCAAAGCCCTCAAGCACCTGCGTGCGTGAATGGAACACATGGCGAACTGGTGATACTCAGGATTGGACAACGACGCACATGTTGCGTGGGCAATTCCAATCCAAGAATGGAGATATCAAGGCACCCGCATCCTGGTGTGCCGACCTTGCAAAGCATGTGGCGGGCCCGGGCAGCACGCGTGTCAGGGAGCGCCCACTGCCCAGGAACACAACGCTTGCATCCTCGTACACGCCAGCGTGATGGTCCCGAACACGGTAACATGAGGCAGGCGCCGCCCTGGTCTGTCCCAGCACCCACCCACCCACCCGCGCCCAAGCAGGCGGCATCTCGTCAACCCACCTCGCCAAAGACGACGTGCTTGCCGTCCAGCCACGGCGTGGGGATGGTGCAGAGGAAGAACTGAGACCCGTTGGTGTTGGGCCCAGCGTTGGCCTGTACCGCAGAGTGGGACAGTTACCGTGTTACATGCCAGGGTTACACGGCAGGCATTGAGATATGGACACAGCACGGCACAGTACAACAGCATGCTGAGCTGCAAGTGCGATGCGCTGTTACGTGTGTGTGTGTGGTCACTGTGCTGGGTGAGGCAGTGAGGGGGACAAGGCAGGGTCCTCTAGGGGTATCACAAGGTGTAGCGTCATGAATTCATGATGGAAGTGACTGATCCCCCGTGATGACCAACGGATGAACCTGACACTGTGCATAATTGATCCATCGGTTTGTCCACCCACAAACGTTGCTGCGTACGGCATGAGCACCAGGGCGCCATGCAGTTAGGCATCATGCATCCACAAACTCAAGTACGGTATTGGTCAGCGTTGTGCTGCTGACTGTCTCACCATCGACAGGATGCCCGGGGCGGTGTGGCGGTCTGCGCCACGACCAGATCAGCGATACACACATGACACAGCAAGTAAGCAAGGCACATCCGGGGTGCATTGACAGCGGCACGAGCGCGAATGCTTGCCAGTATGCATGCCCGTCCAAGGCCACAGCCCGAGTCACAGCTGCATCCCCGTCTGGGCTTGAATGGCCGACGCGTGCATCAGGCAGGCAATGGCCATCGCAAACCATGCGGAGTTGCTGCTGTGGTGCGGACTGTGGGGAAGGAGCGATGCAAGGGAGCCGGGAGGGGCCACAAGTGGCAGGCGGAGGCACACATCATCAACCGCACTCCCTGATCCTCACACAATTGGCAAGCCGGGAACGTTACAGCCAGCCCCCTGAACACACACATCCATGCACTAATTTTGCGAGCTGACACCGCACCCCCGGTACAAACGATGTCTGTACTACAGCTGGAGGCTGACCCCCGACGTGCATGATGGCATGCATGCATCACTTCGGGCACGTTGAGTGGGAGTGTCCTGCCAGACCCCTGCATTGGTCATTGCCCCCCCTGAACCCTTGCCTCCGTGCCTCTCCTGCCCGCCTGCATCGGTTTACCCTGCACATCAACCTGCCCACAATTCACCCTCAAACACCTCAAATCCCATACGCCATCCGTTCCACTCACACTTGAAGTTCTCATCCGGGAAGTTGCGCCCGTAGATGGACTTGCCGCCGGTGCCGTTGCCTACAGAGGCAGTAGAGCCCGCCAGGGACACCACCAGGTCAGGTTGCCCAGCCCAGCAAAGCGGCACAAACTGACTCTATTGTTGTTATGTTATGTTACATCAGGAGCGTGTTGGCCAAACGGCCCATGCTCCCCTCAGATGGGGACCAGGCGAACAGAATTGCTGTTAGATGCCACGGGTGTAAGCGCAATAGCACACCCGACAGTATGAAGCGCCGCGAGCCATGCGCACGCGCTAATCGTTGCTGCGGAATCTGGAAAACGCACCTGCAGTGAAATCGCCACCTGCAGCGCACACCAGGAGGATGGCATAACACGCATATTGAGAGCAGGGTCGATATAAAGTGATCGATGTTGCCCGAACAAATACGCCATGAATGTGTGTGCCACGGTGTTGTTGCCCCTGAGTGGAGTGTTCCACAATGCGAGGCATGCATCCGCAACCCCAGCTGCGCTCGCAACCTCCATTCCCTTCTCAGAACAGAACCATGAGGCGCCTTGAAATCATACATGCACAGGCAGTGCAGTTATCATAGCAGTTGCAGCCCAGCAGCGGCAACGCAAACGGAACCACACGTAAGCACGCCCGACGCCATCACCACCTCAACACCGGGTAAGACACACGGGAAGGGTTAAGTCACGCGGGACCTACCCTGGATCATAAAGTCCTTGATCACACGGTGGAAGCCAGACTCCGCAAAGCCAAAGCCCTTCTCGCCGGTGCACAGAGCCCTGTGCGTGTGTGGTAGTGGCAAGAGAGGCGTGCACGTGGAACGCGTGGAATTACAATGCAGGACAGGCCGTTGCAGGTTGTAGTGACCATGCTTGGGCCAAGCCGAGCATGCGGGCAGGTGGAAGCGCACAGCAACACCCCATGCAGCCGACGATCGTGTTGCATGCTGGGGTGATGCACTGTTGACAGTGCATGCACCTGCTGAGAGATTGTGCACTGCGGGTGGTGTGCACCAGTGCAGTTTGCGTGACGAGGTGTGCAGGTGGGTTGCATGCTATGGACAGTGAGGTGAATGCCGAATACAACGTGCCGCTGCATGATCGTGAACGAGCTTCGGAGCAAGGCGCAGGGTGATGCTGCTCTGCGCTGCACCGGCATGGTGGTTGCACCTTCTGTGCGGGATTCCTCCCACCGTCCCCGCGGTTTCGGCCTTCCGGTAGGGAGTCACCCCATCATAGGAGTCGCCGTACTGTATAAGGAGGCACGGTTCCCTCTATGCAGCCACACGTCATCCAACTCTGGCTTTACACACTGTACACCAAGGGCCGCGCGCGTGTGTGTGCCATGACTTGAAAGGGTACTGCAGGTATGTGCAACTACACTGCGCCCGCCGCCCATCGCCCAAACAAGGTTTAACCATCTTTCATGCCTGAATGCCCCATGATATAACCCTGCGCAGTGGATGGCGTGGTGCTCAGGGCAGGCCGTTCCATTTCCTGGACTGGCACAGGCACAAGCACAGCCTTTACGCTAGCGTCACTGACCTGAAGTTCTCCGCTGTCTTGGGCACGTCCTTGCCGTAAAGCCCCATCACAATGCGCCCAGCAGGCTGGCCACCGATGGTGAGGTCAAAGTAAACCTTGGTGGTGACAGCGTCGGGGTTGATCGCAGCCCGCACGCTCATTGAGCGGCGCGCCTGCGGCACAGGGCCGCAGCGTGGTCGTTAAACACGCCGTGTGCATAGAAGAGTCCGTGCATGTCCCTGAAAAGATTGTATCTCCCTGGAACGATCCCGCAAGTACTTGGTTATGGACAGGCACCACGTGCGTGCCACCAGATTAACTCGAGATTAACCGAAGACGTGCGGTTGCGGGCAGCGACACTGATCTTAGCAAGTGCATTGACACCGATGCACAGCATGCGAATGGGAAGCACGTTAGCCTCAGCTCACTGACCAACAGTGCCTGAGAGGCAAAGCTCACGGCACGGCTGCTGCGTGCCAGATCACAGGTCCATCCAAACCAGCGTTGGTTCTGCAGTGACAGTGCAAGGCACCTCCCCCATTGCCCAGACAAGTAGTGCATACCTGGCGGCTGAACGCAGGCTTGGCAGTCACCCTGGACGCAACATTGTTGGCCTGTGGAAGTGGCACCCACACAAGCAGCAGTTGGTTTTCTGTGGTGGCTTTCAGGCGTTCTGCGAGGCTTTTCGGGCAGCCGCAATCTCAAGACGAGCGGCCCAGGACAGCAGTACACGACGATGCTTAGCACCCGCTTCATTCGCGCACAGTTGTCCCGCGCTTGTCAGCACGTTTGTATACTTCAGGTCTTGCCATCTCGCTCACCAGGCGGGATGACGAGAGCAGCGCCATTGTTAAAACGTAGGTAAAGAGGCGGAAGCGAACTGCAGAGTGTACAGCAGCTTGGCAGGTCTCGTCTCTTCAGGAACCCCTACACGCTCACCGTTTCGGCATCTGGCCCTTCACCTTCATCTAATCGAGATAGTGAAGCTGGATGTGAGCAGTCCTGCTGGACTGCAAATGGCAAGAAATAGCTTGAAATGTAGCATAAATCGAGCAATGTTAGCTGCAGCTACACCCCTTCCAGTGGCAGCCCGGCCCGGCCCGGCTCGTCCACCCCCCCTGCAATTCAGCACCAGCTCACTGGCTCACACCGGGCTTCATTGGCACTTCAGGCCATGGGCGTAGAGCAGAGGTGCAGACAGCTGCACTCCCACCCTTGCACACATTGGTTCACGAGCCCTACATGCACACCGTGCTGTGACACATCGCAAGTGCATGGCAGTACTGAAGTGCATGCGTTTGGGTGTGCCAAGTGCGCAGGGCAACTGGTTGGCTTCCCGGGCTAGTTGATTCGTGTGTCCTACTCTGCACGGCTTGTCATGGGACCTGAGGCGGTTCACTCCACCACTGACAGCAGATGCAAGGTGCACGGTGGCCCGCCCTTCCTTTACGCATACCCCCTCATGCGCACACGCTCGCACTTGCAACCAATCAGTGCCATATGTGTACCGCGCAGCCCTTCACGGGTCTGTGCCGCTGCAAGAACCCAGCCATGCCCACGAATGCTCCACCGCCGAAACCACGGCGCTTCACCAGTTGCAAATGCCGAGTCCCCCTGCAATCGTGTCAATCATAAGCTTGATTGTGGAAGATTCTGCAACAAAAAGGCAGCCCCCCCTTGCGCTGACTGCAAGACGTCATAATCTTATCCTGACACTAAAGTGGCGGGCAATTGACAGAGCACCGTCACCATTGAGAGCAGAGCACCGTCAGCCAACGCTCGTTGATACACTTCAGGACCAGTTGGCGCATTGCTGACACTCAAACTGCTCAAATGCTCAGCACACGTACTTGCATCACGCGCCCTGGCGGTGCTGCGTTTAGCGCATGCAGGGCGCCGCCACGACTTGCAGTGCTCAGCAGGGCTGCAGCTGCCACTCAAGCGGCCGGTGTGGAGGTCTCTGCACAGTCCCAGCTGGCTCAGCTGGCCAAGATGACGGTCCTGAGCATTGATACCGGCGATGTGCAAACAATCAAGAAGTGGGCGAGCACTGGGCTCATCACAGGCAAGCTCACTGTAGTTGATTTAAACGCGTTCACCCTGCATAAACCCTGCATAAGCCAAGCGTTTTACAAAAGTCGCGAGTCTGTCCCCCTCGCACCAAACCTGCACGTGTGCCTGCCTTCAGACGCAACGACCAACCCGCTGTTTGTCAGCCAGGCCGCAGCCCGTGGGGACGAGCCAGAGTGAGTTTTCATTTGGCAGAAAGCACGAAAGATAGATAATCGTGCTTGTGTCCATAGGATTCCCTTATCGAGTTAGGCATGTCACAGTGTTGCACGACAATCCGGACCCACGGTTTTGCAGGCGTGTCTCGTTTTGCTGAACGTTCTTACTGCTTGCAGCTGCGTGTAAGGCTTGCTGTATGCACCAAGTGAGTGTGTGCCACGCACCCATGCTTGCCATTCGAACGGCAGGTACGCTGCGTTGGTCACTGCCGCCGTCGCTGCAGCAAAGGCGGGCCACTCAGGTGGGTGCGGTGCGCGCTTTGGCAGGCCCCTGTGGTGTTTGCGCACACTCAGGCATCATATCACAGCACTTTGGATAGCCTGCTCCAACACAGTGCTTGCAGGGCATGGGGCGGGTTTCAGGGGAAACTGGGGATACCGGCAATCGTCACATACGCACAGGCATCCGCCTTTCCCGCCGCTGATCGCCTGAGTCACACCATCCATTCTCGTCTGCTAGCTTGTTGTATGCTGCACGCCTGAGCTGCCATCTGAACGCCTGTGCTTGACGCACACAACCGCCGCTGCCACCGTCGCCTGACGCGTGCTGCAGGCGGTGCGGGCCTTGCCGCCGTCCCTGCTCACTCCTCGGGCTCCGCCCCCTCCAAGGCCTCCATTGACCTCGCGATCGACCACCTCAGCATCAACCTGGGCCGTGAGATCCTGAAGGTCGTGCCGGGGTACGTCTCCACTGAGGTGCGCACCTGTCGCACTCGTAACGTACTGCGCACTGCACCGCATCGTACTGCAGCTACGCGGCGTCCGCAGCGATACTGGTACATCTCAGCAACTGAACAGGGTGAATTGGTGACACGCAAACACACCATGTACTACTCTACGCAGTTGACAGCAGCAACCTCCAGATCCCGAACCTCAGCTGCAGGATTGAAAACATGCGCAAGCGCGTAACGGATTCAACGGTTCTGGGCAAGGACACAGGGAGGGAGAGACAACATGGTACAGTCATGCATCAGGCAACAGGGATGCTGCCACTCTGAAGTATGAACTGCCTAAGCGCTCAAAGGAGCCACCTTGCTCCTCACCCTGCAACCTTACTCCGCCCACACGGGCCCTGCGCAACCGCTCACGTCAGCTGCACAAAGTTGCAAGGCCCACGCTATGCCGGCATCCCAGACTTCTGTACCGCCTCTGCACATCGTGAATTGGTTGCCTCCTACTGCTTTGGCCGCAGGTGGACATCCGCCTTTCGTTCGATGCGGTCACCTCTGAGGCGCGCGCGCGCCGCATCATCTCCCTCTACGAGGCCATTGGCGTCAAGCGGGAGAGGTATGCGTGGCGCGGCGCAGCCTCAGACATCAAAATACGACGTTGTACGCCAACCGCACAGCGTCACGCACCGCACCGCGCTCTGCTTGGCATGCGTTTTGCATTTTAGAGCAGGCACAAGCGAGCACATGCTCTTGGCCGCCCATGCATCCCGGCACGGGCTCGCATTAATGTTTCGCAAGGCGCGTTGCGGCAGTTATTGTTGCAGTGACATTCAGGTCGCATGTCACAGTAATTGATTACCCACTGGCTGGCACCGCACCATGCACCGCACCGTGCAGGGTGCTGATTAAGCTGGCGGGCACCTGGGAGGGCATCGCCGCAGCGAAGGCGTTGGAGAAGGACGGCATCCGCACCAACATCACGCTGGTCTTCGGCTTCGCACAGGTGCGCTGCGCATGCATGTCCCGATAGCTGCGAGCACGTGATTGTTGGGCAACCGGCTGCTAATGAAATGACGAGACGCGGTGTTCTAATGACCAACCAATATGCCCGCTGGTTTCGCCCCCCTTTCGCGTGCAGGCGGTGGCGTCCGCCCAGGCCAAGGCCACGCTGATCAGCCCCTTCCCCGGACGCGTGCTAGAATGGGTCAAGGCGGACCAGCCCAAGGGGCCGCAGTCCTTCGCACCTGCGGATGACCCAGGTGGGGAACCCAGCCAGCCCGCACACACTGCTGCAGTCCAATAGGAACGATCGCCAGTGTTTGCTGCCTTTGAAGTTCATGCAGCGGGCGCCTGTTTTGAGTCCTGAAACCCTGCCTCCCGCCTGAGCGCTGACATGCACCTGCTCGCCTCCCCTGTTCCTCAAAGCCTGCAAAAGTAAACGCGCCTGAATTAACCCCGTCCAAGTCCTGACTGACTCGTGCTTGAACCCACGCGTGACCTGTCCCCTGTCAGTGCGTGGCCTGCATGACCTGAAGGATGTGGTGTGAATCCGACGTAAGGATGGCAGATTCGATGATATACTGGTGTTAACTTCCAAGATAGTGGCCAGCAAGACCATGCAAGCCATGCACAATCATTTATTCGTTTTTGTCCGCTGTGGCGCGCATCATGCAGGCGTGGTGGCGGTCAGGCGCATGTACGCTTACTTCCGCAAGCACGGCCACGCCACCATCTGCATGCCAGCCTCCTGGCGCAGCAGCACAGGTGAGGGCGGCGCGGCCTCGCTGAGTGTGCCCGGCGGTCGCCAATGGGACTGCCGTTGCATGACGCACGAGTGAAGGACACCGCGTTTGCTTGTGTTAGGAAGGCACGATCGGCAACCAGCTGGTGGTTGAGAGCTCCTCGGTACTTGCACTACCAATGGCGTTCTGCTGCTGACTGGCCATGACTCAGCATGCATTAGCTGATGAGTTATCGTGGCCTGCCGCTCAACGGACAGAGCCGCCATCCGTCCCGTACCATTACCATTCCGTTCCGCGTCACGCGTGGACATGCACTGTCACCGTGGTTCTATCCCGTACAGGGACCGACTTGTTGGACGAGATCCGCGCGTTGGCCGGCACGGACCGCATGACCATCCCGCCGCCGCTGCTGGAGCTCTTGGCGGCTGACACGCGCCCGCTGCCGCGTGCGCTGGCGGCCGGGGCCCAGGGGGGGCAGGAAAGCACTGACGGCGACGAACCGCTCAGTGCAGAGGCGTTCAGGTGCGCTCAGTGGCGCATGCATCACTGAAAACTTGATGTGTGGTGATGGTGTAGGGAGTGACGGCATGCGCAATGCGTGCGGCTCGGGCTCAGGCTTGCGATATGCCGCACCTTCAAGGCTTGAGGGGCCACACGCGGACACAAACAGTGAAACACATGCATTTGCGCATGACGGTCCACTGCGAAATGTCCTGCTTGGCAGCCTTGCCACTCGCCTTTCGGTATGATTCAGACAAGCGCATCTCTGGTGTTCACCTACGACTACCGCTGCTGCAGGTGGGAGATGGCGAACGATGGCGCAGCCAACGACAAGATGGCGGCAGGCATCCGCGCGTTTGCTGCGGACACTGCTCGCCTCGTGGCGGTCCTGCAAGCCCACCCCGGCTGGAACTGATTGATTGCGTTAATGCGTTACCGTTAACGGAGAGTGTTCCATGCTGATTTGGAGTTCTAGATTTTGAACTGTATGCGGACCGGAAACACTCACATCCAATGTGAATGTGTGTGCCGTATTTTGTATGATCCACAGTGATCCCAGCCAAGTGATCGCCTGTGACTAGCAGTGATAAGCGCGTGCTTGCGGGGGGCGCGAGTGCCAGGTAGCCAGGCTCGCCCGTAGAAATGGTGTCCTGCGTGCAGTGGTCACACACCGGCTTTCCAGTAGTGCTGGCTGCGGGCGTGAAGAATTGCAGCATGTGTAAGGATGTGGAAGCCACGGTCACATTGCATGGGGGCACCTGCAAGATACATGCTGCTTGTCAACCTCTCCATGCGTACGTTTGACACAATGCTGTGAAAGATCGTGGTATCCAGTGGGCATCCCTCCGAGTGCACGCATGGGGTCCTTTAGTCCGCTTTGCTAGACCAGCGATCAGGGCCCGCCAGTAATGGATGGCCACTTGGCTCCCTGCTGCGCAGGATAGCCCTCATGCAAATGCAGATTGGTGATTGAGGTAGATTGGACTCAACCAGCATGTCAAAGCAAGATGCGTGGACAGGTGTAGGTGCGCCCTGTGTAGCCACTTTACTTTACTGATACACCTGGGCCACGCACTGGTTTTCCGGCAGCGGACTGCCTGTGTAGTGTGTATGCAACTTTACTTTCCACACTCCACGCCTG
Organism: Chlamydomonas asymmetrica; assembly: GCA_001662385.1. Lineage (NCBI taxonomy): Eukaryota > Viridiplantae > Chlorophyta > Chlorophyceae > Chlamydomonadales > Chlamydomonadaceae > Chlamydomonas > Chlamydomonas asymmetrica. The sequence goes on along the minus strand of BDDA01000364.1, from coordinate 78,824 downwards.
GTGATACGAGTGCCAAGTTAGCAAGCAACCCCACACACTCCTTCAGCAACAGTTGTACAACCAATTGCCACAGTATTCATTTCCCTCTGCCACCTCTACCACACGCAGTCATACAAGCCCCAGTACGAGCCCTGCTGTTGCGGGCGGTTGGGCGTGGGTGCCGATTGCTGTACGGTACACTATGAATCGTGTGGGAAGCGCACCCCAGAGGCAAGAACTTGTGGACATGATGCGAATGGTCAGGTGCTCTTTCACAAAGCTTCCTCGCGCAAGCAGCGGAGCGCCCTTGACTCTTGGCTGGTTGCATCTGAATCAAGGAGGGTTCAAAAGGTGCGGTGCGCACATACACTTCACGTATTAAACAAACCGACTGTGTTGCATATTGTTCTACTGCTTCTCACTGGCATCCGCTTATGCTTCGGCCTGCAACGCCTGCATCAATGATTGAGCGCTTGCAGACCAAGCGGCCACACGCAACGAACTGGTCAAACCCCTTCTGGGGATAGGCGGTGGCCCGAATGGAAGCACAGAGTTTGCATCGCTCAGTCATCACAGCTTCAAGAGCCTGTGGTAACTGTCGTCAGCGCTTCAGGCGAATTGGCGACAATCACCGGACAAGAAGGTTTCAAGGGGAAGCTCGTGGTTGTGGGTGCTGGGCCAGCTGGCACGGTTGCAGCCATGGCTGCAGCCAAGCGCGGATACAAAGTGGAGGTGAGCACTTTGATGCACGCTGGGCCGAACAGCCGGTGGGTGGTGACGGGCGTCACTGCGCACATACACACTGACTGCCAGCAAATTGGCCCTAAGTAACATGTTGAACAGCAAGCCTGTAAGAGGCCGAACAACGTTTGAGCTCGGTTTGTGTGTCGCTTGGTTCTGCGCATGTAGTGGTGACCCAACAAGTCCGAGCAAGGAAAGAAACCATTTGACAATTTGCAGGTGTATGAGAAGCTAGCCGACCCAGAGGAAGACGAGAGGGCGGACACTGCCCGCGCGTATATGATGCAGGTGTGTCCACGCGCGCTGGACGCTGTGCGCCAGGCGGGCGCGCTGCCAGCGTTCATGCGCCGCAGCGCCTACAAGGGCTCACGCAGCGAAAACAAGTTCTACGTGCTGGACTATGACGGGGGTGAGGTGAGAGCGCAGCCATCACTTACGAATTCCGCCACATTGCTTAGCTTGCTGCACCTGGCTACTCACATCCTGACGCGGCCTCCCATCAACACGCCACACATCAGCATGCTGAGAAGTGAGAACCCCTTCAAGTTTTGATGCGCTGCCCCATCATTCCACGGAAGTGGTCAGTGCACCCGTTGACGGCGTGCATTGAATTCGGATGGTGTGTGCACGCATTCCGGCTGCAGACGTTCATCGTTGACCGCCGGTCGCTCGCAAGGTGCGTGTCGCCAGTGGCGGTGGCGACGCAAGCCGCTGCAGGGATTGGCGCTGGTTGGTATTCGCATCGTATACGGGCTTGCGGTGAAGCCAACCGCCTGGGATCATGCTTTGCCCACTGGGCACTGGCAGCGCTTCAGGGACACAGGGTGGCAGTAGCGCGGCAATAAATCACATTTGCAGCCTGAACTGTGTGACAGCGTGAGGTGCAGCGGGGTAACGCAGGCAGCGCAGGATGTAAGAATAAGAAGATGCTGGAGGGCGGCGCGTTGCGCTGCGTGCACCGGCTTGCCTCTCAGAGTCTCAGGACTGTTCGCGGCTGTGCGCACCGCACCGCACCAGTTTACCCTGAAGCACAATAGTCGTGTGCCTACTGCCATTCCACTGCGGCCCAGGCACCAGGTAGCGACCAGTTGAGCGCTAGGGAGGCCAACACGAGGGAGTAAAGAGCATGCAAATGTGATACTGACAGCATTGCAGTGCGGTGTGCGTGCAGAGACCTGATCTCAGAGGCGCGAAGCCTCTACGGCAACGCAATCACGTTCCACTTCAACTACGCGCTGACGGGGCTTGATCTGGCATCCCGTACCGCCACCTTCACATCAACCTCTAGTACACTCGCTACGGATGCCACCGAGGTCGCATCGCTACGGCTGCCTTCTGCTGCGGCGTCCGCGGCGGCCTCACCCCTGCTGACCGTACCGCAGGCGCAGTGGGGGTCGCCTGCGGTACAGGTGCAGTACGACCTGGTGGTGGGCGCGGACGGTGCCAACAGTGCAGTACGTACTGCCATGGAGGCGCAGGTTCCGGAGCTGAAAGTGGAAGCGCGGTACGCGTCCCCGCGCACCTACAAGACGTTCTCAGGGCTGCCCAGGTAGGCTGTGAGATCTCCCTCACCCGCCATCGATTGGGTTGGGGAGTCAGCAACCCCGTGGTGCTGCTGCTCCTATCCGTTGGCGCAGTCTCTGGTCTTGTACCTGCCACGTGTAACACCGCCATGGGAGTGAAGGGCCCGGTTGAGGTACAAATCGTCACGTCGTGTGAATAGAATGCCAAGGACGGCAGAATTCAATCATATATTCAGCTGCAATGCCGCCCGGTGCCACCCGGGGCACTACATGCCTCACGCCCTCACCTCCCCCACACCCCCGTGCCCCCTTTACACTAGGGTGCTCAAGCTAGCATTCTGAAAGTCTGCTGTCGAGTTTTGACGCTGCTCTTACTGTTGGTGTCCCTGTATGCTGTGCCACATGTTGTCATGTGCGCCAGGAGTATGGGCGGCTGGCAGCTGGTGGAGGGCGTGGAGGGCCACCAGCCCTGGCAGTACAGCTACTGGACATCACCCTCCACTCCCACGGGGCCGCGCATGACCATGTGGCTTGGCGACGATGGCAAGATCGCCGGCTTCCTGAGCTTCTCAACGTACGTCATGCACACATGTGCGCACTGCGTAATATGCTTCAGGCGTATCTGTGACCTCACCTGCTCGAGGCCTCTATG
>BDDA01000364.1:42037-52871 GCA_001662385.1 Chlamydomonas asymmetrica | reverse complement strand
TTTTTAACCTTCCCCGTCCGAAAAAAAAAAAAAAAAAAAAAAATGATTGCACAGCGTGTATGCGCGCGCGGCCAGGCATGGATTGGCAACTAATGCAGTCACCTGCCTGCCTGCACCGCAGAGCAGACGCTCACGGGGCATGCAATGGAAACCGGGCGTCACGTAATGCACGACAGCGCATGCAGCTTGACCGTTTTTAAGCCGTGGATCATGTCACAACCCCTAAGCGTACTACCTATCCCTACCCTGATTCCTGCTGGCATGCACGGCATGCAGTGCCCACATAACAAGTGATACAAGTGAACCTATGCATGATGAGCTTGAGGCCTTTGCGGTGAGTGCTGAAGCCCCTTCCCTCTCCGCTGAATGCATTTCCTGTGGTACCCAGTGGTCATGTTGTATTGCTGTCGGCAGGGCATCAGTATTGCTCCGACAGCTGCCCCATTATAGTCATACTACATGCCAGACCAGCTAACCGCCTCACACACACTTCCTGTCACGTAGATCATCATAGGGGGTCGTTTTTGGTTCATGGACTAGTTGAAAAGTTTGACCACGCAGCCGACGATGCGCCACTTTGCGCGTGGCGTGCTGGCTTTGTTGTTGAGCTACGTGGCTACGTACGCTGTGCCCAGTTCAGAGGGCAGCCCTTCTAGTGTGCGAACCTACATCGTCCGGGTCAGGCGGTTGCACGCAGTGAGCGCGCTGCTCGCTCGCAACGCTGTGGACTTCCCCAGCGCTGAACACGGTGCAACGCGCCATCCTGGCGTGAAGCGTTTTAGCAGGAGCAACCCGCAAGTGGCCCAGCACCTCGAAATGATCAGAAATACCCACGACCAGGTGTTGCAGCGTGCAGGCGTCTTATGCGTCAACTGCACCGCTGCTTCCGACCCTGTGGTATATACCTTCGGCCTTGCGCTTTCCGGTCTGGCGGTTCGGATGACAGAGCAGCAGGTGCGCAGCATACATTGCTTGAGACGTTCTGCGTGACTTTTATGCTTCAAGTGGCCTGCTGCAAGGCTTGCAGTACGGCTAGTACTTCGATATATAGGCAACTGCATGGCCTGGCCCACCGCTGGCCCGCTGCCGTCCCACCCTCATCATAGAGCGTGGGCCTGAACCAACACACAACACCCTTGCAGTGGTCACTGGTCAGATGCCGTGTCTGAGACAAATGATTTTTGCCGTGCCTGAAGGCTTTGGAGGTCGCGCGTGACCCAGACGTCGAGCAAGTTGTGCCTGACATATGGGTGCAGCCTGCCACGTACCACACGCCCGATTTCCTGAAACTCCGCACCAGCGACGGCAAGGGACTATTCTACCAGCAGCCTTTCAACAGTCCTGCAAATGCGGGTGCGGGCGTTGTGATTGGCTTCTTGGACTTTGGTATCAGCCCAGAGCACCCCAGCTTCGCGGACCCTCCGGGAACGTCCAGGGCACGCCACCGCTGCTCATACTGCAATCGAAAAATCGTGCAGTGTAAAATCTTCACTGCGGCACATGAAGACTGGAATCACAAGGTGAGCGGGGCAGCCACGCACGGGTGTGGTAGGCTGCTGTATTGTAATAGCGGGACCCGAACAGGACGTTTCGCGGGAATCTCATACCAATATACCATGCAGTTGGTGTGAAGCAGACATGATAGCAAGGACTGCACTGATTGAGCTTTTAGTAATGTTTACAACACTTGGCGCCAGGTGCTCTGTGCACAACACACCTGTGCAAGCAAGCGCCAGATGAGGGTGGGGGCAGATTCGAAAGGCCTGCACCAGGTGGCTTGAGTGAAAGGATACACCCAGCAAACACGTCCCTTACCAGCCCCGTACTTTTCAACATATGCACTCATGCATTTGCAACGCCGCACATGCGTCTCATCTATAAATGTATTGGAGCCAATCCTTTGCAAGTGCATTGGGTTGCATGCATTCCTGCGTTTCTGGAATGAGGTGCGCGATTTACCTGCTGATAGTATGCCAGGCCTGGTTGTGTACTCAGATCTAGAGCGCATGGTATCTTCTCGGGACACCACATGCTGGTCGTACAAAGTGTGTCGCTTTCTAGTTTTTTTTTTTTTTTTTTGGACGGGAACGGTTACAGGCTAGGACACCGCTGCCAAGGCAGGCGGTGACAGGACAGGACGAGGCTGACCCCCTGGGGCCCGGAAACCCGGCCGGGACAAAGACAGGGACAAGGACAAAAGAAAGGCGAGGAAAGCGAGCAAGGCCAACACAAGAGGCACAAGCAAGCAAGCCAACAGGCGTTCACGCCAAGGAAGCGGAGGGCTAAAAGACCTCCCAGTCCACACCCCAACAACGAGGGAGACCCCACACACCCACACGCAGCACACACCGGCGGCACTCTGCTCCCGCCGCGTCCAGGCGGCCACCCCAGAACAGCTGAGATGAGCGCACACCCGTGCCCCACCGTCAACTCTGAGGGGCCAAACACCTGAAACACCACCTAGGCCAGCCTAAGACGGAGCCGCCACTGGATGCGACTCTGAGAGCAACACTTGCAAAGAGCAAGCATTGCCCGGTTGAGAGGCTGGCCACACCCTACACAAACCGCTGCTAGTCCAGATGGACGAGAAGGCCGCTTGGGACGACAACACCCCCGTGTGGACGGACAACAGGGCCCTGGGAATGCTGCAGGCCAGGTGCTCATGAAGCTCGGAGCGGTTGAACTGCAGCTTCATTTCGGCGCGCAGCATGGTGACCGCTGTGCGCACTACCGCCGCGGCCGTCATGTCGTTGGCTTGGCCCGAGGCCCGCGCCGACCAGATGGCATAGAGCGGATGTTGGCATGGTGGATGTTGGCATGGCGGATGTTGGCATGGCGGATGTTGGCATGGCGGATGTTGGCATAGTGGATGTTGGCATGGTGGATGAACGATTCAGAGCGGCCTTACGTGCTCCGACGGAGCACGCATTCCCCTTTGACACGGTCCAGTACTTCTGGGCTTTGCGGCTCAAAGTGAACAGTGTTACAGACAAACTACGCACAATTTGGAGGGAGCGCATCACGCTGGCCATTAGCGAGCGCCGGCGGATTTCACAGCAGTGCCCGCGGCGCGTTTGTTTTACCCCAAGTACTGTGCATACTTGAGGCGGGTGGGATTGCGTTCCCCCGCTGAGGGCAGACACCCTCACTTGTCGATGCACCTGCCCGCACGTCAACACAAGACTCTGATACGATTTCGCCTGGGTTGTTGGAATCACCTGAAGGTGCACGATGGGCGTTTTATCCAGTCATATGTGCCAAGGCACCGCCGTGTGTGTCCATGGTGTGCGTCGCAACATGCCATTGGGTCATAACCCCTGCATGATGAATTGCATGTGGCGCTTGAATGCCCGCACTACTCTCAGCTACGGGCCAAATACATACCCCAACATCATTACCAACGTCACGTTCGATACTGAGTGCGTTGCAGCAGATGCCGCGTTGCAAAGCATGTTGAATCACTCAGACGGTCACATGGTTAAGAAGCTCCATATCTATGCCATAGGGATGCAAATGTGTCCATGCCCGAGGAACGCTTCCCACCAGCTTCCGCTCGTCCCGGATGTCCCTGAGGACGTCTCAGTCAGCGTCAGTCGGCGTTGCCAATAGTGGGCGCCGTGGCCCTGGTGCCTTTCCACGAGACCTGGGTTGCACATAGGCGCGACCGCGGGCTCGCGCGAGGCTCGGTTTCGCTATGCGCGATAGATGCGTGCTGGGATCGAGGCTTTCGATTCCAAGGCTTTCGACTGTCAGCGCTGCATCGTATATCCCCGAGGACTCGCAGCGTGTTTTCCTACCTAGCGAGCCACTTTCGCGCTTACTGGAGGCCCAGCGCGCGCGTGTAAGCGTGCGTTGGTGCCCCGCTGTCTGAACTGACCGCAATCTGACTACGCTTCCCGAATTGTTGACACTGAAGGGACATGGCTTTTTTTTTTTCTTCTTGGTGTGGAAGCCTGCATGCGGGCGCCCCCCGCTCCATCCGCCACAGCTGCGCTAAACCACACCGGGACAGTGGACAAGCCCCGGGATGGACGGTCCCTAAGGGCAGCGGAAACACGCGCTCCCGTGGCGCGGGGTTGGGGTGCCCCGCACCACAGGAGATCCATCCTCATCTCGGCCGCAGCAACGACGGAAGAAACACCCCAAGCAGATTCCGAACCATGGACCGCCGACCATGAATTCAAAATCCGCAAGGGGGAGGCAAATCGGGATCGAACCGAAAAGTGGAGGTCTTTTAGCCCTCTGCTTCCTTGGCGTGAACGCCTGTTGGCTTGCTTGCTTGTGCCTCTTGTGTTGGCCTTGCTCGCTTTCCTCGCCTTTCTTTTGTCCTTGTCCCTGTCTTTGTCCCGGCCGGGTTCCGGGCGCAAGCGCAAGGTGCAGCCCTTGCTCACGGCCACGGGCCCCCTTATCACTCCCCCCGACCCTCCCCTACGTCCCATACCTGATGACATCCGGCTTACGCTCGCCGCGCTGTCGGCTGCACTCGTGGAATCCGTACGCCAGCACGCCTGCTTGCTGCGGGCCCGCAAGGAGCAGCCACATCAGGCCAGCTGCAGCTGCCACCGCTGCCTAAGGGTTTTCCGCTTCACTCTTCCGGACGGTCGGTGTGGCACGAGCTATAACCTTGCCGCCTGGATTGCTGGTGGTGACAGCTGGGTGCGGGACATGCTGGCTGCTGCCACGCGTGTAGTCGTGTGCCTGTACCCGGACTGTGAGCCGTTCCTGTGGCTTGACCATGACATGCCTCTTGCTCAGCCTACGTAGGTGCCGCTGCCTGGTCTGCTGGCTTCTTGGATCTCCGGCTGCTGGTGTCAGCTAAGACCTGTCGTGTTTGGACTCGTGCGATGCATGTGCGCCCCCCGGCTTGCCCTTCTTGCCCTCCTAAGGCCGCCTTAGTCGCTTGTGCCTGGGCCGTGGCTTGCCCGGTGTGGGGACGCCTGCTGCTGTTTGCGCCGGTGTCTTAGCGTGCTCGCCTCGTGCTTGTCTTACACGCGGCGGTGTCTGGTGTTGTTACGGCCAGCCTGAACCCGGCGGCCCGGCGGACCTGTTTGTGTGTGCCCTCGCTAGGCCCTGACCCCTTGCTTTGACGGTCTTGCTGACTCCTGCCTTGGTTGCGGTGTAGTCTTGCCTGCTCTGGTGCGTGGTGTGCAGCCGCGTTGCTGTGAGTGCCCGTGCGCTCGTGCTGGCTTGGTGGCTGCTTGCTTTTTGGGCTTGCCTCCAGCTCGCCTGCTGTACCCCTGCGCTGGGTGCTAGGTGGGCTGCTCCGGCCTTGCTTGTGCAATTGCGCGCCTGCCACGCGCTGCCTTGGCGTGTCGCTTTTATCGCTTTGTCAGTGCGTGTGCAGCTCGCCTTGGCCGCCCCCTTCCCTGCTGCAGTTGACGTTGCTGGTGCGCTGCTTGCCTCCCCAGCTGCGCACCGCTGGTTTGCCGTTCGGTGCTGGCTCGGTTCCCTCGCTTTCTTGCCTGCGGGTGGGTTCGCCAGTTCAGCCAGCGTGCCGGCGTGCTGTGTGTGTTGGGTCTTGTCATGCAGTGCTGAGTTCGTGCTGCAGTCGCGGTGTGTCTTGCTGCCCGCCATTGCTGCTCCTTGCCCTTGTGTGTTAGCGTGTTGGCCCTAGGTGTGTGGGTGTTGCTCCTCTTCCTCTCTCAGCTTGCCTCCTCAGGCGCCGGTGGCTGCGTTGCTGTTGCTGCAGTTCCCATGCATCCGCCTCGGGTGCATGGGAACACCACCTGTAACCCTAGTCATTCATTCAATGTATTTATGCGGCTGCGCAACGCTGGTTTGCCGTTCGGTGCTGGTTCGGTGCCCTCGCTTTCTTGCCTGCGGGTGGGTCCGTCTCGGGTGCATGGGAACACCACCTGTAACCCTGGTCATTCATTTATGTAATTACTGCTGCACGCCCATCGCCCCCTCCCCCGCTGTTGCAGCGCCACATTTGGCTAGTGCAGCACCCGCTGCCACCTTTGCATGATGGCGTATGGCAGGTGGTGGCGCTAGTGGCCCTGGCTGCCATGGAGGCGGTCCGCAAAGCGCTCACGGCTGCATGCATGCCACAACAGCGAGCGGCAGATGCGGCCGCACCAGGTGGCCATGCCGCCCGCCAGCACGCCGCGAGGCCGCACCTCCTGCGCTCGTGCATTGTTGCGGTGGAGGCTGCGCTTGACGACTTTGCAGCGCTGCATTCAGCCTCGCGCCCTGCGGCATGGACTTCAGTCGCCCCACCGCCGCCCCACCCCTTCTTGGTTACATCACCTCAGGGCGGGGTGCGGCTAGTGCCGGCACCACCCTCAGCACAGGCGCATGTAGTGGCTGAGACAGCGGTACAGCAGCATGATGCACGCCTGCAGCTGCTAGCGGGCCTCCCAGACGAATTGTGACTCCTTAGACTTTCCTCCTCTGTGCGCTAGTGCGGTGCGGTAGCTGTGCGCTTGGACACGGACCTGTGTGTGTGGTAGCTCCTGCCCTACCCTTAAGACTGCCATGTGGGGACTCGTGTGCTGCGTTCGGGACCGGCGGCTTGCCCTTCTTGCCCATTCAAGGCCGCCTTTGTTGCTTGTGCCTGGGCCGTGCCCTGTCCGTTTGGGGGCGCCTCAGCGCCGCTTGCGCTCTGGTGCCTGTGCCTGGTCGCTGTTTGCGGGACCTTGTGTGGTTGGACCTGGGGTTTGGCAGGTGCTCTTACAACACTGAGCCGGTGGACCTTGCTGGGCTGCTCCCGCTGCCGCCCCTTGCCTGCTGTTGGTGGACCTGCCTGGCGCCACTGCCCTGTTGCGTCTTGTCTCCCGCGTTCGTGGTGTTGTGGCTGCCGTGCCTGTTCGGGCCTGTTTTGGACATTGTGGGTGCGTTGCAGATGCGCTGCCTCGCTGCGTGGCGTGTGGGGCTTGCGCGCTGGGCTGTTGGCACCTGCCGCTCGTCATGCGTGCCTGCCGGGCCGCTGGGAGTAATGTGGGCCACCAAACCCGGATCTAGGTCGTGTTGCTGTTCCTGCTGCAGCTCCTTGGCCCTGTGAGCACCCTCCTGGTTTGCCGTTGTGTGCCGGCTCGGATCTTCTTGATCGTTTTCCTGCGGGGGGGATCGTCGGTTCAGCCTGCGTGCCGACGCTATGTGCTTCCGGTCCTATGTGTGCTGCCGGTTGCGGTGGTTGCGGCTGCAGCATATTGCTGTTGCCGTCAGTGTCAGCCTCAGTTGTGCTGTTGTGTCTGCTGTGCTGCTCGGTGTGCGCTGGCTCTTGTTGCATGCATCCTTGGCGCCGCGTCAGGCGTGGTGGTGTGGTTGGGGTGCTGTTGCTTTGTCCCCCGTGGGGCATAGGCTGCCATGCATGCATGCATGCTTGCCTGGGGGTCTCCCGCTCTTGGTAACGAGAGCGCCACACTGTAACCAATCAGATCAGATCTGGCTGGTTTGCCTGCCTCCCAGGTAGGCGGTAGCTGTGCGCTTGGACGCAAACCTGTGTGTGTGGCAGCCCCTGCCCTGCCCTGGGACCTGCCATGTAGGGGCTCGTGTGCTGCGTTCGGGACCGGCGGCTTGCCCTTCTTGCCCTTTCAAGGCCGCCTTTGTTGCTTGTGCCTGGGCCGTGGCCTGTCCGTTTGGGGGCGCCTTGGCGCCGTTTGCGCATGGTGCCTGTGCCTGTGCACTGTGTGCGGGTCCTTGTGTGGTTGAACCTGGGGTTTGGCAGGTGCTCCTGACCCACTGTGTTGGTCGCCCTTGCCGCGCTGGTGCCGCCGCCGCCCCTTCATTTCTTTTGGTGGCCCTACCTGGCGCTGCTTCCCTGGTGCGTCTCGTCTCCCGCACGCGTGGTGTGCTGGCTAGCTGCCGTGCCTGTTCGAGCCAATTTTGGACGTTGTGGGTGCGTTGCCGCTACCTTTGCTCGCCGCGTCGTGTGTGGGGCTTACCCGCCGGGCTGCTGGCTACTGCCGCTCGTCACATGAGCCTGCCGGGCCGCTTGCGAGTGTTGTGGGTCGCCCTGCTTTTGTCTTCGGTCGCGCTGTCGCTCCCGCTGCCGCTCCTTGGACGACCTGTGAACGCCCTGCTGGTTTGCCGTTGTGTGCCGGCTCGGGTCCCCTTGATCGTTTTCTTAAGGGGGGGACCGTCGGTTGAGCCTAAGTGCCGAAGCTTAGTGCTCCCCGTTCTGTATGTGCTGCCGGCTGCGATGGGTGTGGGTGAGCATGCTGCTGTTGCCGTCAGTGCCAGCCTCAGTTGTGCTGTTGTGTTTGTTGTGCTGCTCGGCCTGCGCCTGCTCTTGTCGCTTTAGTCCTTGGCGCCGCTTTTGGCGTGGAGCTGTGGTTGGGGTGCTGTTGCTGTGTCCTCCCTGGGGCATGGGCTCCCATGCAGGCATGCGAGCTTGCATGGGGGTCTCCCGCTCTTGGTAACAAGGGCGCCACACTGTAACCAATCAGATCAGAGATCAGGTAGGCGGCTGTATCTGCGATTGACTAGATTGACTAGATTGCTCAACCCTGCCACCGCGCCACACTTGTGCGTTACTGATGGATTGCGCGTGCGGTCCTTTCTGCAGCGCCCCCGAGCCCCGTCTCCCGCAATGCGCCTCGGCCGTTGCGTCCGCGCACATTGTATGCTGACTGGGCGTGCAGGCTCCAGCCGCTGCCAGTGCCTGAGGCATACAAGGTCCTACGTTAGAGCTCCAGCCCCACAACCGCCCCACAACGCTCACAGCCGTACGGCCCCCCAATATCCCCCCTCGCCCTCATGCACTCTTGCCTGCGTACAACCTCCTGCTCCATGCGCCTGCCATGTCCTGCCCCTCTCGCGGCATATAGCTTCTTCGTTTGCTAGGTACATCAACGAACTGTATTATGCAACCCTGCATGATGCATGATGCTGCATGATGCTGCTGTGTTTTGCTTAGCCCTTGTGGCCATCTAGCATGCCACGTGCATAGCTTGGTGAACCTCTTCTGTTGGTCCCCATCTGGGGGGAGCATGGGCCGTTTGGCCGACACGCTCCTGATGTAAAACATAAATGTATTGCTCCAGCATCGTTCAGTGTCCATACTGTTTGGCGCAAATGTTTAGTACAGTACAGTTCACAGCTGTTGTACTAGTGTACACACTACTGTACTGGTAGTAACGCGCTTACAGTGCAGTCTGCTGCTGCTGCTGCTGCTGCTTTGGCAATGCTTTGGCATGTTGCTGCTTTGGCATGTACACCATGCAGGAGGTGAATGCTTGCCTTGACAGGGACGGACACGGGACACACACGTCCGCCACAGCTGCAGGGTACAGCGGGGTTTCTACAAACACCTTCAAAGGCTTCACCTACAGCCTCAGCGGCATGGCGCCTGGTGCAAGCATTGCGATGTACAAGGTGTGCTTGCTCCAACAAAGCGGCTATAGCCCATGCGCGTATTCGGATATGATCGCGGCAATCGAGGAGGCAATCCACGACGGTGAGTGAGTGGATGGCTGCTGTGTGTGAGAGAGAGAGATTACATCACCCACACACCAGTATAGCCAAAGGCTCAGCATGCTGTTCATGCTCGCCTGGAGTTCCAGACAGACAGCGTGCATGTGCTCAATGCTGCCTGCTGCACACACATGAGGATGCAGCACCGCTGTCAAGGAGGTTCTGAGGGCAGGAGATGTCCTGGTCCAAGTCCACAACATGCAATTTAATCGTTGTGTGGTTGTCCTGCCAGGGCTGGACGTTTCTGCACCCATGCGCACGACAGCCAGCCTGTGGCCTCGTTGGCCGCAGTGTGCTGGAAACTCGCCAGTAGGCTACCTACCTACCGCTATTATTCTCTGTGCCGTCTGGCATGCAGTTTCCATGCAGGCATTGTTATCATGGGTGCCATGCAACCAGCGCGCATGGTACTTTATTTGGTCCGGCAACAGCGCTAGAATGTGCGCTCCGCAACGTCACGCCATAAGAATGGTGCTAGAAAGGGTTGCTTCCGATGCTGCTCTTCCATGCACGTGCCTGAACTGACAGCTGTTCAGCAGACCGTGTTCGATATATTTTGAAGCCAGGCGTGGCTGGTTGTGAGCCCGCACCTAGCCTGGTGAGCTCAGGAACAATAATGTGAACCATACGAGCGATACAGGCGTGCCCTCACTGCCCTGGTTCTGCTCTGACAGGTGTCGACATCCTGAACCTGTCGCTTTCTGGACAACCTTACATGGACGACCCTGTTACGATCGCCCTTAAAGGAGCTGCGGAAGCTGGCATCTTTATCTCCGCAGCTGGTGGCAACAGTGGGCCTAGCGCGTCCGTGCAACACATATCGCCGTGGCTGGTCACCGTCGCCGCAGGCACGCACGATGCGGCTTTCCTGGTGAACATCACGACTTGCTACACACGCTTGCTTGGCAACAGCACTGCGGAGATCAACGCCGAAGAGCCGGTCTGCAAGACGGTTGTGGGCTACTCGCTATCACAGTCACTACCCTTACCCCTCACAACGCTCATCGACAGTGAAGAAGCCCAGGAACCCGGTTCTGCTGTAGGTATCCTGGCTTTATGTGGCATGCATGTTACCGGCAAATCGTTATCTGGCCTGACAATGGCCTGACCTTGCCACGGGTGGAATACGTAACAAGCCGTTTGCTGTTGTTGGCCATGATGCATGATACTGTTGTGATTCTGGGAAGCTCAGCTTATCTCTCTGCTACATAGGACTTGCTCTGTAGGCCCCAAGAGACGTAATTGGGACTCCGCTGGTATAAGACCAGCTTAGAGGGAGGTGATGCACTGGCTGACTGAATCCCAAGCTAAGCACCCAAATGCTAACAGGTACATGAGCCCGCACAGTGCAGGCAGCACCAATCGTGGACGCACAATCAAATCAGCGCAGTCACGTCGCCATCGTGGACGCACACAC
>BDDA01000364.1:20418-41061 GCA_001662385.1 Chlamydomonas asymmetrica | reverse complement strand
CACGCACACGCACACGCACACGCACACGCACACGCACACGCACACGCTACACGCACACGCACACGCACACGCACACGCATACGCACATGCACACGCCGGCCACAGTGCCGTTGATGCTCTAGAGATTCGTGTCTGCCTGCACACACAGTGCCGTCTACCCTCCCTGTCCTGGGTGCTTGGGTGCTTGGACGAGCGGACCACTTCTCAGGCATATGGACATCAAGAGTGGCTCGGAGCAATCACATACATATACCATGTGGTGCTGCTGCAACTCCCGATAAACCACGCTCACACCCACTATTGTAGCCACAGCAACGTGCTATGGCAGATAGCCTCATAACTGTGTTTTTCACCCTGTGTTGCTCTGACAGGCGGTGTCTTATTGCAGCGGCACACTGTCGCGGGAGCGTGTGCTTGGAAAAGCCGTGCTGTGTCAGCACGACAGCGATTATTACCTCACCCCAAGCTTCCTTAGCGTAGCCATGGCAGTGCGTGATGCTGGCGGCGTGGCGGTGATTTTCCTAAACTCACGGGCGAATGCCTGGCCCTACATGCAGTTCGACATCCCGGTTGTGCACGTGCTAGGCGATGGCTCTTGGGCGTTGTTAACCTCCATGTACTTTGGTCCCGCAACGGTTGAGCTCTCAGCGATGCACTACACAGACGGGCTGCCCGCCCCGCGGGTGGCAAGCTTCTCTTCTGGGGGCTCCACTTACGGAAACTACGACGTGTTGAAACCGGTGAGTAAGGGCCGGCAGGGTGCCTGGACTGCACGCCTTGCTGCCTTGTACTTCAGACCAGGTCACGACCATTCAGTGCAAGCAGCAATGATCTCAGTGGGCACTGGGCTGTTGGGAACGGTGAGTCTCTGCGCCACCTGGGCGAGCCTGGACGGCACGCATGTGTGTGTGTCAGCCTTTGCAGCTTTCAGGTCATCTCAAAGCATGTTAAGCCCTCAGTGTGTGCTTCCAAGCAGCAAAAATGCAACATGCAGCTGAGTGGGAGGCGAGCGGAGCCGTTGCATTCGGCAAGCCAAGCGCAATCTGTGGCCGTGTGGGTATGAGTTTCCGTAACGCACTGTGCACGATTGGCGGCAGCCTCAAACTCGCCGTCCCTGTCCGCTGCGCATGCGTGTCGATTCGCACAGGACATACTGGCGCCCGGGGTGAACATCCTGGCGGCCGTGAGCGATACAAGCGAGGACTTTTACTGGGGAACCTCCATGGCGGCCCCGCATGTGGCCGGCATTGCCGCACTCATCAAGCAAGCGCACCCGTCCTGGGGACCCATGGCCATCAAGTCAGCGCTCATGACAACCGCAAGCAGCACCGTCGACGACACGTTCTACACGCCCTTTATGCGCGGGGCAGGCCACATCGACCCAGCGCGGGCAATGAATCCAGGGCTGGTATATGACTCAACGCCGGCGGATTGGGAGCTCATGCTGTGTAGCCTTAACTTGTCTCGCACGCAAGGCGCCTGCACGACAGCCTGTGCGGCAGCCAAGAATCCTTTTGCATGCACACATGCCAGCGATCTCAACGCTCCCTCGATTGCAATTGACTGCCTCAACGCGTCTCGCACCGTCACCCGCACCGTCACGAATGTTGGCACGGCCGCTGCTGATTACCAAGCCAGCTGGAGCACCTTCCCTGGACTCAGCGTAGCGGTTGACCCCGTCACTATTACCAACCTCAAGCCTGGTGCATCCGCACATTTCACTGTCACCTTCGCCAACACCACCAACTCCTCCGAGTATGTTCATGGTTGGCTGGCATGGACCATGCTGGCTCCGGAACCAGGACGCATCACCGTCAAAATTCCCGTTTCGGTGTTCACCTCAACTGCCAACGAGTATAAATGTCAAGTTTTCAAGTATGAAGCACCTCCTCCTGATCCTTACGGGACTCCCACTAGCGGCGCTGCGTCGCTTCGTTTTCAGTGGCCAATGGTAGGGGTTGCAAGCCTCTCCTCTCGCACAGTGCTCGTGGCAATGCCGTTGATGACAACAGCGCTTTTGTCAAATCCGTCGCTGTGCTGTTTGCGCCGTTGTGCGCGGCAACGGCAAGGATGCATGCCGCTTTACTTGGCGCTGGCAGCGCTTGCTGCCCACGCCTTTGCATGGGGCACGCGTGCTTGCTTTGACAGATAGTGGCGGTAGCGTTCCCCCCGCGTGCAATCACGACCATCACACGATAGAACCCCTCCCCAACCCAACCCAAACCCCAGCTTGCACAGCACTTTTCTCCGCCTCATGGCATTCATGAAAGCATTTCTCTTGAGCGTTTTTCCTAGTGGTGATCCTGAATGCTGGCTGCGTTCTGGCCCACCGCAATCGACGTCGCTTGTGATCCTTGCTGTACAAACCTTGCGACACCACATGCCATAAGGATGCCCCTAGACAGGCAACAGCTCATTGGCTGGTCTTTGCCCTGTCATTTGCGCTCTCTTTCACACCATGAGTGAACTTATGCAGGATCCGAGGAATCTCCACAGGGCAATCGTTGGCACGTCGTCAGGTGTAGAAATAAATGCTGGTGTTGGAAATGGTCATGTGGAATAATCGTGTATGTTCTGGTCACTTGCCCCCACCGGCAAGTCAGCAACAGGCAGCAGCGACTCGTGCCTCAACCCAGTCGCATTCGCGTTGCGCTCGCACTTCCCTACCCTCACTATTGCGAACATTTGCGATGGGTGAGGCCCTGACTACTGAGGTAGCACCTGCATCAGAGCTGTGCCTCGTGCTGCGGGATCCTCCCAGAGTCCAAGGGATGTTCCACCCTTTGCTTCTACCGGTATTTTCCTGGCAGGGAAACTACCCTGTGTTTAATGCAGCCTGTTCTCCAAGCCCCACACGTGCGGCGGAATCGCATGTAGCATTGAGCGTATGCGCATGAGCTGCAGTCGCTGCGGGCCGGCTCGTCCAACAGAGGTGTTGTGCGTGCCGTGTCCTTCCCACTGAAACCTGCAGCACTGGGTTGATCGGGTTCTACAGTTTAGTGATGGCGACATGCTCAAACTCGGATCACCTCAAATCCCGAAACTGTGTGGTTGGAAACTTACAGCCTGCACCGCACCACCTAATGGGCCCCGCCTGCCAAGCGCTTGACACTGCCAGCTGGGCCACCTGTTGGTGAATTTGAGCAAGCACACGCATATTGTTACAAATCAGGGCTTCGCTTCAGGTTTTGCTCGTCATGGGGGAAGGCCGGGAGGGGTTCATGCGTAGCGCCAGTCTATGCGGAAGCGAGCAAGGGCCAGGCAGGATTCCATGTACAAGTCGCGTAAGCTGCATAGGCATGCATGATACAGGTATATCGTACTACCAGAGGTTGATGGAATGAGGGTACCCTTGAAAGCTACAAAGCACAGAGTAGTGTGGTTCAGTGTTTCGGCGACCATCGCCTAATTGCATGGCAGTAGGTTCAAATGAAAGCCCTTGAGAAATGATGACCATACATATCCTTTTTAGGTCAAACAGATGATCCCTCGCTTCCATGCATGCGTTTCAATTCAAGAATTCATGAAAACGAGCAGTTTTGCATGTTGCGAAGGCCGTAGCTGGGTCAATTCAGAGCTGTTTTGAGCCAGAAATGTTGCTGTGTGTGCCCCATGATACAAGGTACCAGTAAATACTGTCCAGCACTAGGTTGCATGTGTGTGGAATTTGGCAGCATGAAAACGCAAGCTGGTTTCGGAGCTTGCAGGCTTGAGCGGCTGGTTCCCGTACGCAGGCGGGTGCATGTACAAAATAACTACATAACCAATATGTATGCATAAAAAGGACCGCCTGCTGGTCCTGCCGCAGTTGCATGATGGCCAGATGGTGACGTGCCGTCACCGCGCATTTTCATGCTGCTGCGTGCACGTGGTCCAGAGGGACCTCAGAGCCGGACCTAAGCCTTCATGGCTGTAGAAGCAGCTATAGTATGTGCCCACTTCTACTTGTCACCTTATCTGCAAGAGGATGTCCACCCAACCAGCCCACAGGGTGTCACTCAAGTGAAGTGACCCTGGGGATTTGCTGAGGGCAGCAGATGACCCTAGACCTTCGATGCAGTGCGTTTTTCAGGTTGCGCCTGGAATGGAAAACATTCCTTGTATGTTCAAAAGGAGCTGACAAGTGTCATCTCACAGCTGACATCGCTCCTGAATTTCCCAGACCGTGCCACAGGCCCTCTAGAGTGGCAATTGGAAATCTATCAATGACACGGCGCACCTCGACTGCTGTCAGTGTCGCCCAAAGCAAAGTTGTCCCACAGAACAATATAAGTAAGTCGAGCAGGTCCAGGCGGTGTGCTTCCACTGTTGGGCGCTACCTGGTAGAGCAACTGATGTTGGTGCATGCAGTGTGATGGCTTGCAAAACACGACAGGGTGGTTACAAAAGGCCAGGCATGACTTTTATACAGTATATTTATACGTTCAAACCAGCTGTATCCAGTTGCAGCATCATATGCTGCCCTTCTGGTGATTTCATTTTTGGCAGGCGTGTTTCACCCCTCGCCTGCCGCAAATTTGCTCGGACTGGTTCTTAGCACTGAGGGCACCAAATTGAGTCAGAGAAAGAGCCAGCACCATAATTTGGCGCATAAAATCCGCACAGAAAATGTTGGGGCGTTTCTTGACGGTGCCCCGAACACTGAACCCCACTACAGAGATGGTCTGAAGCATCGCGCATGCTTGCACGCATACTCGATTGAGGGGTCACTGGTATGCATGCAAAGGATTCACTGGGCAGGGTCACAGGCAAGTGAGCGAGGGGAGCAACGATGCTGCCGTTGCTCTCGTACCCCAAATGGCAACGCATCACACACAACAGCATGCAGCCCCCCTCCCCCCCTGAAGCACATGGCAGCCACATTCGGTGGGCGCGCACACACAGCTGGGCATCGACACGAACGCGAACCCGCCACAGAAAGGGGTGAGGACACCGGCCGGCGGTGGCGTTCTCGCAACCCGCAACCTTTGCAGCACGGTCTTAAAACCAGCCCAGGAATGCTTCACGGCCAGAGCATTGGAGGCCCCGGTTGGTGTGGCATGTGCCACACCACTGATCAATGATCACAAATGCCGCGCCACAGCCACAGCTATTTTTGCAGTAGAACAGCCAGATCACGCCTGGGACGCTCGCGCCTCGCCTGAGAGAAAGAAAGGTAGATCGCGCCCTGACCGGCGACCGCAGGGAGGCTAGTATAGTGCAGGGGGGATACGGGCGGTACAGGGGCCAGTCCTGTCTCTAGTACTGCATTCACATACTTCATAGCTGCAGCTAAATGCAAGGATAAAATCGCAAACCGTTCATGGTGCGTGGCCGCCGTGTAAGAAGCATTGGGAAGCAGCCACTGGTCCGTAATCACAGCCGGGGAATCACCAATTCAGCCATGATGTGCCAATTGGCCCGAGTCCCGTACAGCCAACACGCACGCCTATGCTCCACTCGAGCGTCACATTGGGATCATGTCATTATCGCGCACGTACTCGCGTTGGTCTGTCATGTGCTGCCAGCATCCTCCTTGCGCAAGGCCGGCGCGGCCGCCGCCGCAAACGGCGACACGCTCGTTCCCGCTCTGGGCGACACGCTGCTCGTCCCGCCGCCCGCATTGCTGCCGCCGCTGCCGCTGCCGTTAGCAGCGCTCTGCTGCTGCTGCCGCCGCGCCGACGTGGATCCGTCGCCCGTGGTCCCTCCGCTGCCCATGCTTCGCATGAGCGAGCCGAACGCGCCCGCCAGCACACCCGCGCCTCCGCCCCCGCCACCCCCCCCGGAAGGCGGCGACTTGCCCAGCAGGGACGTGCGCTCATTAGCATTGGCATCGATCTCCACCAATTCCACGCTGGCTGCATATGCACCGGAGGGGTGACCTCCTGCTTGCTGCTGCGTGAGGTTGCCGCCGGAGCCCCCGCTGGCTTGCAGCGCCCTGCTGCTGCCGCCGCCGCCGCCGCCTGTGCCGCCAGCCCCAGCAGAGGCAACGCCCGGCAGGTGCGCCGAGGAGCCGCCGGCGCCTCCAGGAAGCTGCGAGTAGCTGCGCCTGTTGTGCACATCCGCGAGGCTCGCGTGAGCGG
Source organism: Chlamydomonas asymmetrica (assembly GCA_001662385.1). Lineage (NCBI taxonomy): Eukaryota > Viridiplantae > Chlorophyta > Chlorophyceae > Chlamydomonadales > Chlamydomonadaceae > Chlamydomonas > Chlamydomonas asymmetrica. The sequence continues at coordinate 34,999 of BDDA01000364.1, read as the reverse complement.
AGCCCTTGGAGGGCCCCGCTGCACCGCTGAGGCTGGCGTGGCTGTGGCTGTTGGCGATGATGGCTGTGGCTGTTGGCGGCGGGGCACCGGAGAGCGATAGGCTGGAGCCGCCGCCGCCGCTCAGGCCCTGGCCGGCGGCGTCGCCGCGTTCCTCGCGGATGCGCTCCAGGCGCTCCTGGCGCGCGCGGTCGAGCTTGCGCATCCCGTTGAGCAACGCTGGGTAGTGGTCGCACAGGTCCGTCACGTCCTCGCCCGCCAGCTGCGTTAGCGTGTGCATGCATGCATGCATGTGCGTGTGTGACAGCGACGACAACATGTCAGTATGACAGTATACCACACATGCCTAAGCGCGTGCACACATTCCATTCCACCAAGCGGACATGCAGAGGGAACGCGAGGCTGCACTTGGGTATTGCATGCAGCTGAAACAGGGCAGGGCAAACACCACCCGTACACCGTCGATGCGCCAGCAACTTGCAAGTTGCAGGAACACGGGAGGGGGATTTGTGGGCCTCAGCGTCAGGCCCATGAGGCAAGCGACGCGGTGCTCAACCCGCTAAGCGTTAGCCGCTTGACGAGCGCCAGCCAGCCGCAGCGGGCGCACCTTGAGCATGTCGCACGGTGTCTTGCAGTAGATGTTGTCGCGGCGCTTGGCCTTGGTCTCGCCGTCGATCACGCGCAACGCGCTGCACTCGCCAAGCATGGTTCCCTCCGGCACGCGGAACAGGAACGTCTTCTGGTCAGAGTCCTGCACAGAAGAACAGTACCACGTGCATAGGCAAGTCAGCCACTCAGAACACCACACACGCGGACGCCCACAACGATCAGGACGAGCCCCGGCGCAAGCTGCAAATACCATAAATGAAGCGGCCTTGAGCAAACAAATGCTTGCATGAAGTGCAGGAGCTGGATACGGGTTTTCACTGTGGCATGGCACCACCACTACGCTACGGTGTTTGTGTACCCCGTGTTCACCTCGCCTTGGCCTTTCCAGCTGTCAGCCAATGCTGACGGCATGAAGTGTGCTGAGTCATTGTGGACTGTCACTGCGGTAACTGCCCGCAACAGACTGCATCAACATATTTCTGGTGCCACTCACCAGCACGTGCACCTCGCCCTGCAGCAGGATGTATACGTCGTACCCATTCTCGCCTGCGCGTGCATGATGTAATCGTGTCACATATGTACAAGGGGGCGCAGCAAAAGGCACACAGGCCAAGTCATTTCAAACCGGCCAGGTTCAGCAACCGCACGCTCGCCTTCAGGCTGCAGCATATGAGCGCGACGCTGTAGCACAATCCCGCTCACAACTTCATACGCACTTTGCCCTGGTTGCACAGCCCGAAACCGCTCCCTGCTCCCTCACACATCCCCCACACATATGACACATCCCCACAGGGCAGATCAATGAATTAATCCAAGCTCTTCACAGGTTGAGCCATTGTGAGCACAACAACACCACCAGCCCCACCCACCTCGTTGGTAGACGAACGAGTCCTGCGTAAAGTGGCAGGGGTGCAGCCTCACGCACAGGTCTGTGAGGAAGACATCATCCTCCACCATGCCCTGCAGCAGCGGCACGCCCTGCAGCAGCAAACGCACACACGGGGCGCAGGCGCACAGGCGCGATTCACACATGCCCACAGGGGCAATGTGTGGTACGGGTATGCATCGCAGTGGCAAGATGTTGCAAGTGTTTTAACTTTTAAGCTGGCAGTACTGCGTGACGTGGCCAGCTTCGTAGCCCTAAAAGCTACTTACGGCCAGGAGAAGGCTAGCCGTCAAACACAGCACGCGAGTGGCAACCGGCCCTGAGCATGCCACCTCCGGATGAATACAACCTTAGTATGACAAACCCATCCATATGTAAGGTACATGGCCAGGAACGCAGGCACATAGCCCTTCCAAACGCATGACGGTGCTCCTTGCCCTGCCCCTTAGCATTGGCAATTCCCCGACCTACCTGCATCGTAGGCAGGTAGAGGACCCGCAAGATGTTGGCGCGCAGTTCAAACGGCAGGCGTGACAGCACCTGCTGCCGGTCGTAGGCCTTGACTTTCTGTTTTTTGAAGAACTCAAGCACCCTGCATATCGTATGAGAAGATACTAAGATGCATTGTCGACTGCTGAGGATCGGGTCAACAGTAGCTCACCATACGGCCACTATCAGATTCCTTGCAGATCTCAAACGGGAAAGGACAACAGCCCGCTGGCGGACGGGCAAAGCAAGGTGGGTGCTAAGCAGGAGGGCAATGCGCGCTCTGCTGGCTCGTACCTGCTCCTTGTCCTGGCATGCAAGCATGCATGCGTGCTGTCGTGCATGCGCGTGCTGACACACATGCATACAGGAATGATGACAGTCATGCAATGCAGTAAGCGTTTGAGCAGGTATGGTGCCTGCCATGTGCCTCTCACTTGTGTGCAAGCGATCTGGGCAGCTCCACATCCTTCATGAATTGGGTCAGCTCATGGAACTGCTCGCTGCGTGCGACCTGCACACGCACGCCACAAGCAAACAACACAATGATCACGCTGTGTTAGCCAGGAGCAGCATCATGGGTCCAAAATCCTGTGATGGCAGGAGATGCATCGACGTCATGACCATCTTTGACTTGTGGCATCCTACACCACCTGCGATGTGTGCCAGGGACAGGGAGTTTCCCCACAGACGAGAACACCATATGTGATGTGAGGGGGCCGGGCTGCATGAGGCACACTGCCGAGCCGCTACGGCGGCTGCCCGCCTGCTGCTCGCAAACAGAGTAACGCTACGCTGCTTCATTGGTTTTGCTCCTGTCACGGTCGCCTTTGCTGCGGCCACTGCCCCCTCTGCACACGCGCCACGACGCTGACCTTATCTGCATCCAGCCGGCTGATGATGGACGCCATGCGACCAAAGCAGAAGGACAGGAAGAAGCCACCAATGACCATCGTCACCATGCACCACACCTGCGCAGCCGTGCAGGAGCATAGCCACTCAGGTATTCAGCACTGGCAACATTATACAGCTCTATCAATGCCTGGCAGTGATCCTCAGAGCTGCATGATCAGCCTTGCGGCTTCAATGCGCAAAATGATGCAGGAAGTGCGTCAGGCCGCGGTTGTGAGTGGCGCTTATGGGGGTGGCGTAAGCAGTACGGGGTGCAAGGGAGGGGGCGTAACTCCATGAGTGCGCTGCAGGCAGCGCCCAACCAGCCAGTGAGATGTATACGCCATGGCGGTGCAGCGAGACCGCACCTTTTCTGCGATAGTGGAGCCGGAGATATCACCATAGCCCACAGTGGTCATTGTGGTGTACGCCCAGTACACAGATGAGATGTACCTGGCAGCATGTAGCGGGCAGCACGACACCAATGGCACACCGATGGCTGTCAAGTCAACGCCATGGCGCGCATCAACAGGCGCCGCTGTCGAAGGGAAACCCGTTCACGGATTTTCTCTAACCTCCAACAGACACGCGCAGGACACATGTGAAGAAAACGACTGTGTATAGCATGACACCATTATAGCATTAGCATACACATGTTTGTCCAGTTAAGAGATTGTGAGGCGCTCAGGTGCGGCGCTGTGCAGCACGTATGCGAGGACAGCGCGTGCGGCTCACCTGAACGCGAAGCTGAAGTGCGAGTAGCAGCGCAGGTCGATGCCGTCGCACTGCGGGCACAGCGCGATGCTGGACATGTCCTCGCACTGCCACCACAGTCCCGTGCGCGGGTCCTGCATGATGGTCATGGTGTTGTTGGGCGGCGGCCCGCCGGGCGGAGGCGTGTAGGGCACCGGCAGGAATATGGTGCGGTAGTTGCCCAGCTTGTCCAGCACCCAGGTGCTCATTTCGCCAAGCGATATAGCGTTGGACTCGGCTGCGAGCAACACGGTGTGGCAGTGGCACCCGTGCACAGTAATCAGCGGCGCTCAGCGCCAAAGACAGGCCATTAACAAGGTAGGCGCATGGAAGCAAACACGCAAGCACGCTCATGTGTGTGTGACGCAGCGTTGAGGCGCACCTGGCGTCCACCAGTGTGGCCCTGAGAAGAAGTAGAAGAAGCAGCCGGTGAGGTGGCCCAGGTAGAGCAGCACGATGAGCACCTCCAGCAGGGACAGCACCCAGCGCGCCGCGTATAGCTCGTCCTGCAGAGCCCCACGCACAGCGCAGCCAAAACACCAAACCCCCAACTTAAAACACCACGTATTTGTGCGTGCATGATCGCGCATGCGATGGATGTGGCAGGTCCCAGACACTGAGGCCCACCATCATGTGTGGGATGTCAAAGGCTCGGCTCAAGGACGAACCAGACAGACGCACAAATCACAAACAGCCACAAGAACACAGCGTGCTGCTTTATTGCGGGGACGGGGATGGCATTTTACACCGGCATAACTGTGCATGCGTTGGTGCTGAATCTTCGCAGCCGCCCTCGCACCTGAAGCCGGCCCAGCACGGTGTTGATGGACAGCACGTTGAAGTTCTTGAAGATCCACACGATACGGAAGATCCTGAGGGCCCGCAGCGATACGATGATGGACACGTAGCTGTCGTTGGGCACGATGTGGTCGCAGTTGCCCATCACGCTGCAGCCCCAGGTGCCCTGCACGGAGGGACAGCGCAACGCGGACCACACAGGGCCTAGGATGAGGGGATTCAAGTGGCACAGCTCACATGGGCAGCTATAGCTGTCCAGCCGCTCTATGCCATACGAAGCCGCCGAGCACCCAGCATCATGGTGCGCCTGCGCAAGGCAATATCGCCGCCTGCAAAGCGCTCGTGACAGGCCGCATGCTTGCACGTGGCGTTTAACAGAAGAGCGTGCACATGCATACCGGCCGGTGCGCTCCTCTTACACCACACCCCGGGGGGGGAGCTTGTGCAGAAGCTTATGAGCCAACGCCGACGCCTGGGTGTGGCAAACAACCTTGCACCCATGGTGTATGATCAGGCTGACCCACGCACCTCTATGCCGCGCACGATGTAGTCTGTTGGGAAGGTGGCCAGTAGGTCAACGATGAACCACGTACGCAGGTAGCGCAGCGCAATCTTCTTGTGGTTAGTCACCAGCTCGCCCGTCACGGGGTGCTGCAGGTGTGGGTGCAGGACCAGGAATATTTGTTTTATACGGCATTGCACACAGCCAAGCAGCAGTCAAGGGCAGGCGGTGGAACCGGACCGTCAGGCATGCTTGGGCGAGGGACACGAACGCGCATGCGATGTGGGTCATGCTCCAGGAGCGTGAGTTGAGCTATGGCTGGCGGACCGGTACACCTGGACTGACACCAGCTGCCATGCAAGCCGTCAACTGGCAGCATTGGGGACACGTTGCCCCTGCCATACGCATGCAATGCGGATGCACACACTTGGCTGTTCATAAAGGCAGGTTGAGTATTGGCACGGTGGCACTCCACGCCAACGGTGCATATAATGTTTTCACTCAAGGCAGCACAGGTTGCGTGTGGTTTTTCTGAATCAGCTGCCAGCATGTATTGTTCATTGCGTTGGCATTGCCAGGGTTGCCCCATTCACACAAGTGCACAGGTCCTTCCGTTCAGTTCATCCGCCATGCTTTATTTCATGATGCACAGCGAGCAGCGGAGCATGGTTGCGTGCGCCACAGCCACGCCTGCCATCGAGCGCAGTTGCTGCCATGCGCTAGTGTGTCATGCAAGCGGCACGTGGCGGATTTGAGGCCTCAAATCCGCCACGTGCCGCGTGTATGACACGCCTGCCGTCGAGCGCAGTTGCTGTCATGCACGCGGCACGTGGCGGATCCGAGGCAGCATCCGTCCTGATGCTCACCTCGTATGCTGTGAAGAAGTTCAGCACCAAATCCGTATAGAAGAAAATGTCGATGATGCCTTCCAGCCAGAACCAAAAGCCCACCGCGGGCTTGTCAAAACCCTGGTGACGAGCGGAGCAGGGGAAAGAGCCGTGTGTTTTTGGGTGGGTGCGTTGGGTGTCAGCAAAGCTTATGTATCGTGCAGCCATTCGCACAGGCCGCTGCTCAGCCCAGCTGTGTCACACAAGGGTAAGTGAACATGGTTTGGGTGTGTGTTTGCCATACTCACCACACGCACGGGCGTGACCCAAATTATGTAGAGCGCCACCCATAGCTGGATGTTAATCCACCTGCGCGCAGACCAGCATACAGTGGATGCCCATACTATCAGCCAGGTTGCCCAGGGTACCATGCCCTGGACTCGAGGTGAACCACCTCAGGCTCCCAGCACACGCAGATTACCACCCCAGTCACAGCAACGAAGCACACTGCTGACACTTACACACGCCGGAAGGATGAGTCCGGAAGAATGATGTTTTTCACCTTGGGGATGTCACCAATTGTATGCTGCAATAGCACAAGCGCAGGGCACAGTGTCAGACGAAGCATTAACTTGCTGGGGGCACGTGGTGGTCCACGTGGCGGAATCAAAACCTTCCGCAAAACTACAGCGATGCTGCCAATGCAGCAGTCAGCTCGACAGCACCGCTAATGATGTTCTGCTGTGCACTGCCCATAAGGAGGCTCTCAAGCCAGGAGCGTCTGGTACTTGAACGTGCAAGTTGAGGAACGACGCTGCACTTGCCTCGTCTTGGAAAGCCCGTATGTTTGTTAGGTCTCCATTGGGATCAACCTTCTCCAGCTCTTCTATGAGCTGCTTTGATGTCTTCTCAAGAGGCTTCCTGTGAATGCACGTGCGGTGCCGTTGGTGTCGATTGTATTCGGTCAACACGCCGTTTAGACGCAGGACCCAAAAGCAAACACAAAACTGAAAGTATGCAAAGCTTACTGCTCGGGCTGCGCTTGCTGATAGTAGTCACTGTACTGGTAGTCCACCGGAGACAACAGCTGCACAGCCGCGTGTGAGTCCGACGATTGACGCCTGGCAGGATTGTTGGCTTCGTTGCCGTCATACCCATCCACACGGTTCCAGGACATTGTGCTCGACATCAGTACCAAGTACCACCCTCCAACGTGTTGAATGCGTTGACCAAAGAGGTTCTGTCGAGGATTGGGTATTCAACGACAAGATGATGCTTCTGTGCGGTGTGCTCCGCTTACAAGGTGCTGGCAACGAGCACAGGCACAACTGAACTCAGTTGATGGCGCAACTGTGTGCCTGCTAGGATGCCACATCATGTGCCGTCAAGCACGTCGCCAAAAGTTCCGCAACATCTACAGTTGTTGTGTGGTTGACTTTGCCGTAGTGTGCAGCGTGTGAAGGGCAGGGCTTATGGAGTTGTATGCAAGGCTGATTTGCAGTGTGTGGGCAATGGCTGTTCGTTCCTGTCAGTTATGTCAGTTTGCCTCAGTCATCGTCTTGCCATTCGGCGCGACCACCAGCACGTCATGCGTAAGGCCCCCTGTAAACAACTGCTGCATATCTTACGCTTATAGCAATACTTGTCCTCAATGGATGTGTGCCTTCTGAACAGGCCTTTTGGCTGCCAGGGGCGTAGAAGCACAGCAACACCATCCGTGCTAAAGTTCTCACCAAACAAAGTAAGCGGTGACGTGGGCACACCTTCATCAGCACGGCACCACTGTCACCTGATACTCGCACAGCACCACACCGGGATGCGAATCTGACTGCTGTGATGGCGGCGTGGGTGCCTGCTGCTTGCCCTTGTAATAGGCTGGAGAGTGGTGGTTGATGACATGCGCCCCCCAATTGCAAATTAATTGCCAACAGCAGCACCTGAAGCCGAACGACCGTGCAGGGCCACGCACCAGGACATACGCATGTCTTGAGTCTCAGATTGCATGGCCACCTGCTCTGTGCGTATGGGTCTCTTCTCTTGCATGACAGCAGACTGAGCAGACGTGGTGGTTCACACGCCCGCACGCATGCCCACCAATCGCGCAGCCAGAGCAACCACTGGAGCGCTTCAGCTTCACAGACTATGCACGCTCTAACGCCTTTTTCTATACATGCACTTTGGGCAGGCTTGTGAGCCGCAGATCCTTACTGTGTCAACAGCGACAGGGCTGCTGGGTGCCCAGCGGCGTGCCCACCAGTGCATGCCGTCGTCATCGTACCTGATTGATTGCATGACTTCACAGCTGGTGGCCTCACAGGGAGACGGGTTGCTGGCCTATTTGTACTGTGCAGCTTCCTCCATGTTTGTCCAGGTAAGTGCATGCCCCGCCCCGCCCACCCACCCCACGCACGCACACACACACAAACACACACACGCCATGCCGCGCAACCCCGCTGCCCCTCGCACCCACGGCCCCGCCATCTTGTGCTGCAGGTCAGTATGGTTGACGTAATATATTTTTTGTACAACACGCGCGCGCTTGCTGCCGTCTTGAATTGTCCTTGCTGCCCTGCCTGCGTGGAGGCTGGGGTCACGATGGGTGGCTCATGTCCTGTCGTTCCTGCCTCGCTGGATGGCATTTGGTGCAGGGCGTGCTGCATGCAAACTTTGCATGCAAACCTTGCTTGGCTTGTCCAGTATGCATGTCGCATTCATGCCGCTGATGCGCACACCACCGTCGTCTCCTGATGCCTTGCGTGCTGCGGCTTCACCAAACGCGTGTGGTTCATTTCTGTGGTTGCAGCTTGCTAGCATCATTGCAAACGACCACTAAGTACCTGCTGCAAATGAGTGCACATTTTGGCTGCAATTTAGCCAGTGTTGCCACGATTGAGCCCGTGTTGCCAACTGCTTGGTCGCACACGCAATGCCGCACCTACCTGTTTGCTCCGTGGCAAGGCACAATTGATACCAATTCAGTCCGCTTAATATCTCAACGGGAAACAAGAGGGCTGCAGTGCTGTCCACACTGCTGATACCGCTTCACCGCTTGCGCTGACCCGCTGGTCAAGCCGTCGATCGTCCGACCACACGCCGACATAGCCTGAGGTTGTAGAAAACCTCCCACAGGCAGGCCAAGCAGGGCTGCCCCAAGCACTTTAGCAGCGTGCAGCAGCCAGCAGCCCTTCCGAGGGCAAGCGCGGCTCGGAGGGCATCCCGTGTCAAGCTTGCAGCAGGCTTGGGAGCGCCCTGCCCGTCTGAGATGCACGTGCCCTTGCTCCCGTAACACGTTGCGGGGACATGTACGGGCCTGGCACACTTGAGGCATCATGCGTTCAGGCGCGATCATGTGCGCAGCCTCTCAATCAGCGTGCGTGTGCAGTGCCATATGTGACAGCGGAATCGGCCCTGCCGCTGCCTGGTCGCCGGCAAGTGGCTGGCACTGAGACATATGCCACGGGTCCGATGCCAGTATGGGTATACGTGGACGACCCCTCGCTGTATATTCCGCACAGCCCGCCAGATTCAGAGTCGGACAGTGATGAAGGCCAGCCACCCGCACAGCGTGTGCCAGTTGACAATGAGGACGCAATCACGAGCCTTCATCCGCCTGACTGCAAAGACAGCCATTCCCAACTACAGCCCAATCTGAAGGTTGCAGCCGTTGGTGCAGAGCAGCACGAACCAGCTCGTTCCGCAGAGCTGGGCCGTGATGCAGGGGGGCTCTCCACGCTGCTGACCTCGGAGCTGCTGCCGCCGCGGCCTGGCACGGAAGGGTCTGCGCTGCCAGCCTGTCAGGATATCTATGGGCAGCTGCTGCGCTCAGGGTCGTCTTGCTCTACTGCGCACGTCCTTGAGGTGTTCGTCACGATGCTGGAGGTCATGCAGGTAGGCGCGTGGGTGAGGTGTGGTGAGGGGGTGAATGGTTGGTGCCTGTGCCTGTCATTGCCAAACAAGGTTATATGTTGCACACACCAGGTCTGTGCGGCCCCCTTCACCCTGCCCTTCACCACACACTCCTCCCACTCCTCATTCAAACACTGTGTATCAGCTAGTCACTGTACACGCACCTTGGCATGCGTGACACACTGAGGATCGCGCACATTGTGTGTGTGCAGGTATCCTGCGGCCCTGATCACGTTCATCAGCCCAGCATGCAGTGCACCCCTTCAATAGCATTCCTTCCTCTCCTTTCTTTGCATAATTTATTCTTGGCATAATTTATTTGCACCTCGCTGCATGTGTGCTGTGTCCACCTACTGCCAGGCGATTGCCATGGAGCGCTGGGCCCTGCAAGCGGTGGTGGCGCATGAGGTCAAGCGCCGCAGCGGTGCCTCAGACGGCCTGCTGAGTCAGCTCTTTGAGGCAGTTCGGGGCATGCGTCTTGGCGCCTTTGCGATCCATGCACAGAGCCCCAACCAGCTCGATGCGGCCGGCAGCGTGTGGTGCTTATGGTGAGCCAGGACGCGGCTGATCGGAAGTGAGAGAGAGCAAGAGAGATATGTACGTGTGAACCGTAATGCAATGCGGTTCAGGCCCACAGTAACAGCAACGAGAACAAAGCAAATACATGCTGTACGCTGTGCGATTGCATGTGTGATTGCTGCCATGGTTTGTGCTAAATGGCTGTGCAATGCTTGCATGGGTCCAACTTGTGGAGGGGCCCATTCCACGGTCCATTCTGGCTGCCATGAGGGGCCCATTCTGGCTGCCATGAGTTGTTAACTGGATTGACTGGTCATCTTACCGTAATCAGCGTCTGCATCGCTGGGTGCATCCATGGATGGAACATGTTGTAGGCGGTGTGATGACCTTGATCTGGGTCCTGGGTCCTGGGATCCTGGGATCTGGTCCTAGGATTCTCATCCGTTTTCAACATGCAGGTCCATGCTGTTCTCTCTGCCTGCACGTGTGCATGATCAGGCTGGAGAGACTGCCGCCACCGCTGACTGTGCCATTTCGCGTAGCAGTGGACGGCGGTGCATTAGCCGCCCTGACAGGCCGCCCCACACAGCGGCACGAGCAGATGCTCACGCACCTGCAGCAGCAGCAGGGGGCTGTGCAAATCCCAGACGCAGCACAGCAGGCCGGCCCAGGCGGCAATGCCAGCCTGCAGCCAGTGGCAGCGCCATACGTGGCTACACCAAAGCTGGACGCATCCAAGCTGCCGCTGATACCTGCAGAGCCCTCGGCGTCGCTTCCGCTCTGTGAGGGCTTGCTGGCGGACATGTACAGGGCAGGATGCAGAATGGCCGATGCGCGCGTGCGGTGCGCGCTGGACTCAGTGCTGCAGTTCATGCAGGTAGGGTTGACGTTAAGGCAGGTCTTTGCTGTGATGCATTCGCCTTTGACTCTCGTGCGCCTGAATTGACCTGGCCGCTGGCCTGCTGGTGGCAACGCTTGGGCAACTGCCTGCCATATGATTGATGTGAGGTTGCACGTGCTGCATGTTGCCCCTACTGATGCCCTGCGTCTGGAGGGCACTCCGGTTGTCGTGGTGAGGACCATTCTGCCTCTGTTTTGGCGTTTTGGTCTGGCTACCATACATGTAAGCCATACATGCGGTGCAGGAGCTGGCGGCCAACCGCTGGGCCCTGCAGACCAGCATCGAGGAGGCAATGTGGCGCTGCCACGGGGTGTCCAGGCAGACCGCGCGCAAGGTCTATAAGTTCATTCGAGGGACCCGCGTAGGGCGCTTTGCGGTGCATGCGGTGATGTCGCAGCAGCGCGATGCGCGCGGTCATGTTCGACCGATGTGGTGCACATGGTACGTTCATTACAGCGGACCACCGATCTGGTATGTGCCCATGGTTGTTTGTGCCAAGGCTGCACCAAGCTGCTCAGCGCAACAGGCCCTGCCGCGCCGCGCCGCCATGCTCACTGAAAAGCTGCTGCACGTCATGCATCCAGGAGTACAGCAGCGGCGCAGTGCTTCAGATGAAGCAGTACAGCTGTGCTGTTGATTTCAATCTCCAATAGTGCACAGGCCTTTAACTTTACAGCCGCACCTTTTGGTATATCTTGGCATCTTGGCACTGCATGCCTTGGCTTGTTGCAGGCTGAGCGAATTGCCATTGGCGCTGCACATGCCCTTACGTGTGGCGCTGGGCGGCGGCGCATCCGGGGACGCATCGGACACTGGCTATGACGTCGAGGCCGCTGATGGCGTTGATGCTCAAGCCGTTACGCCTTCCTCACCTCCTGCTGCTGGGTCCATTACGCCGGAGCTACGGCAGCAGCGACCGCAAATGCTGCGGCCACCGCAAACACCGCCACTGTTGCCGTGGCAGCAACAGCAGCAGCAGCAGCAGCAGCGGCAGCAGGCACCGCTCGACTGCGTCGATGAGCAAGACACCGATGGCGGGAGGGGGCGGCAGCCTGGGGTTACAACCGCCAGGGCGTCACAGGCCCAACCGCTTGATCTGGGTCAACTGCCGCTGATACCTGCAGAGCCCTCAGCGTCGCTTCCGTCCTGTGGGGATTTGCTGGCGCAGCTGCGCGGCGAGGGATGCAACATAGCCAAGGCGCGTGTGCGGCAGGTGCTGGAGGTGTCGCTGGAGGTCATGCAGGTGGGGCTCGGGTATGCAGCAATAGTGGCATGCGGCGCCGATTTGTTTTCACATGTGGTCACGCCCAAGATGCACAATGGGCTCGGTTTGCAGTGGATGGCAATAATGCATGATGTGTGACTCTTGTATGGCCACGGCCTTGCATGCCTATGGCAGACCTCTGGGCACATGCTCGTGCTCATCACGACTTGCCATGATACCACCCATATTTCCATGCCACCTGTATTTTTGCACCGGTCGGTATCGGCACCCCTATGGAAACATATCCTAGGGTGTCCTGAACTTAACTCTGAACTTCACCCCTGTGTAGAATTGTATCGCACCACGTTGCCTCCTCTGCTACATCCGGTCACAACGCAACAGGAGCTGGCCGACGAAAATTGGGCGCTGCAAACCACTCTCATCCGCAGTGTTATGCAGCGCTGTGGGTTGACTCAAAACAACACACGTTGGTTCTTCAAATTCATTCGAGGGACTCGCGTGGGGCGCTTTGCGGTGCATGCGGTGGTGTCGCAGCAGCGCAACGCATGCGGTCAAACCACACCGATGTGGTGCATATGGTAAGGCCTTGGTAATGCGTGGCCATGCTGAGCGTGTGTGTGCGCGTGTGTGGGGGTTGTGCGCGTGCACGTGCAGGAAGTACCAGGCACCCAATGGGCCATAACTTTGCCAGCGCAGCATGTCGAATTCATCTACAACGCTTGTTGCTACGCAGTACGGGCATGCTCCCGTTTTCCGCGTGTGTGGTCAGTGCACAAACACGTGGATGCTTGTGCACAAAGACCTGCTTTATGTTATCTGCAGTAATTCCAGTAAGCCATGTGATTTTGAGTAACTGTATGATGCACATGGCAGGAACAACTGCAGTGCTTGAATGCCAATGCTTGAGCGTGCGTTCCCCCCTTAGGGGTGGGAGTGGTGAGAGTGTTGATGAAGGCGGGCGAGACTAGCAGTCATTGTCGTGTTCATGGTGCTTATGAGTTATGATGCTTCAATGCTGTGCGCATGCTTGTGTGGCTGCAGGCTGGCCACGCTGCCGGAGGCGCTGCACACACCGCTGCGGCTGGCGCTGGGTGCCGACACTTCTGGCAGCACGCCATCAGATGCCAGCGACATCCAGGATGCTATTGACGTCAACGATGTCATGGATTTTGAGTCCAGTGACGAAGATGCTGAGGCAGCCACGCTTGCGGCACAGCAGCAGCGCTCTTTACTGCCCCTGCGTGGCTCGCCGCCACTGCCACCGCAGCAGGCGCACCAGCAGCGCGCGGCACACAGCGTGCAGCCGGAATGCACACCGTCACAACCGCATGCGCTGCGGATGATGCCCATGCCGGCATCAACCCCACCAGCTCGTCCACCCCGGATGACTCTCCTTGGGGCGGGAGGGCAGGGCAGGCAGGCGTTGCTTGCCCTGCATGCGGGCGGCGCTAGCGGCGCACCAGTGGAGAATGTGCAGGCAGCTGATCGTGCGGCGGCCCCTGCCCAGCAGCCAGCGTACATGCAGGGGGAGGATGCCATTCCAAAACAAGCCCTTGATCAGCTTCCCAGCGCCCAGGAGCTTGCGCAGTGTGCGGCACGCAGCGTTATGGGTGCAGCCGGGTGCAGCAACATGGGCGGCGGAACCGGCTCCGGAACCACTGGCGCGCTGCTGACGCCTGTGGACGTCAAGGCACTGCTCCAGAGCTCATGCGGCATTACAGACCCTCAATGCATAGCGATTGCAAACACCATGCTGGCCATCATGCAGGTGCGGGAGGGTAGCTCCCAGGCAGGCATTGCCCCGAGGTTGGTGTTGCCCCGCCTCCCACACGCCAAGATGTCTCACTAATCCCCGGGGTCAGGCAGTGCATTGCTGCATGACTGCCGTGCACGTGGTTGCCGTATGTGTGCTTGCCGGCATGAGTATCATGGGCCATGCAGTGGTGCAAGTCTGCAATGCAAAGGTGCACGGTAGCACAAAACCGCGCGACCTAGGGACAACGCCACATACGGCAGTAATGCCCGGCAACAGCCCTTACGCAGAGGCACCGCACTATGCTTCAACCGTCAGATAAATCCTCATGGAACTTCTATGTGTGGACGCGACGCGGCTATGAACACGGCTATGAACACGGCTGTGAGCACAACACCGTGGCGCTGATTTACCCAACCGCTCGCAGGCGCGTGCGTTGGATCGTTGGGTGAGCCAGGCGGCGCTGCTGCGCGCTGCTAGCTCGCCGCACCTGACGCTGATGGAGCTGCAGCTGACGCACCTGTGCAA
>BDDA01000364.1:5634-19455 GCA_001662385.1 Chlamydomonas asymmetrica | reverse complement strand
GTGGGGGGGGGGGGGGGGGGGGGCGCGAGGGGCGTGGTCTGTTTATGGAGGGCGACGTGTGCTGCTGGGGCTGTCAAGAGTGTCAGGACTGCAAATGTGTCTGCAGTCTGTTGCTGGAGTTGACAGCAAGTGCACAATTGTTGACAGAGTGAAAACGTGCAGCGTTAGCGGTAGTTCACAGCAGGATCGGGTCCGGGTTGGATCAGGGGTTTATACAGACTTGCAGAGCCAATCCATGTTTTGCATTTGCATATGGACGGACCGGGGTGTGAGATCAGCCAGCCTGGATCAGATCCTTTTGGGTTGGTTCGGGCTGGGTCTGGATCTGGATTTTGGGTCTGGATCCGAACATATGTGCACCACCCCTTCATTGTTAGCGGCTTTACAGGAGGTGCCCTGAGAGTGCCTGCCGAGTGTCAGACGCTCTGT
Source organism: Chlamydomonas asymmetrica (assembly GCA_001662385.1). Classification (NCBI taxonomy): domain Eukaryota; kingdom Viridiplantae; phylum Chlorophyta; class Chlorophyceae; order Chlamydomonadales; family Chlamydomonadaceae; genus Chlamydomonas; species Chlamydomonas asymmetrica. The sequence goes on along the minus strand of BDDA01000364.1, from coordinate 19,026 downwards.
ATGTTATGTTATGTTACATCAGGAGCTTGTTGGCCACACGGCGCTCTGTACCGACGCTCTGTACCTCGGCATTGCGCTGCACGCAACCCAAGGCCACTCATATGGACTCAATAAGCATGCCGAACCGGCCCTGCAAGCAGCCAACGAGTCCGCTGCTTCCTAGCATCTGTTGACGTGCATGAAAGCCCGTACGATGCCTGCTGACTCAGCTGCACTACTGGGCGTTGGCGGTGGGCAAAGGCAACACGCTGTTCACCCTCAACCCACAGCTGCCTTGGCCATAGCCTGCTTGAACGAGTGGGCGCGCATCGCTCACAATGCAATCCGAAACCCTCATGGCCTGCGAGGCCACCGGGTACCAGTCAATCAGCCGAAGATTAGTTGACAGTCACCCACTCAACTAGTGTGCCTTTGATCAGGCACATACAGGCCTGCCTCAATGCTTGGCTATTGTTGTGCATGCAGGGTGCAGCGGCTACCAGGCACTACCCCACATGCACCGCTGGCAATTCCGTGGCTGCCTCTGCCACAAATTGCACTCTCAGCAGCGCACCTCGCACCAGCGGCACCTGGCTTGACCACGCTGTCCCATCTGCTACACGTAGCGCACTCAGCGGCACCTGGCTTGATGATGCTGCCCCCGCTTGCGGGCGCCAAACGGCAGAGGCAGGAGCAAGAGGACGACCAGCAGGATCCAAAACGCGCCCGCCATACCAATCACAATGCCGGGCACCCATGCAGCACCGGAGGTGACCGCGGCTGCGTTGGCGACGACCACGATGAGGACAATGGCAGTGATCCTGATTATTCGCATAGGCCCAGGAAGCGCAGAGCAGCTGGCGGTGGCAGAGGGCATGGAAGCCGTGCCGCATTTCAACCGGGTGCGGCGCCAGCGGCGGCGGTTGCTACTGCCGGCCCCATGGCCGCCCTGCGCAAGCCCCTTCCTGCGCATGTCATCGCTCAGCTGCCCAGTGCAGACGAGCTGCTGCTGAGGGTGTCACGCAGCAGCGCCGCTGCAGGGGACGACACCTTCCACAGCGGCGTGAGCAGCAGCCCGGGAGATGTGGCGCTCAGGGAAGTGGATATGGTTGCGCTGCATCAGTGCTCCAATCACGAGACCCTCCGCACAGCAGTGGGCGTAGCAAACACAGCCCTTTTGCTGCTGCAGGTGCGTGAAGTGGCTCAGCTGGATGGGAAGTGCGGGCTGATGTTATATTCGTAATATTCCTACACACACCTCACCCTCACTTGCTAGTATTCCCTTCACATGTCAGACCTGTGCGGTTGGCATTCATCGCAGGGACACAAGCACCCACTCTCATACTCCGCAGCTGCCTCAGTGCAGTGCAGTGCACACTAGCGTGCGGCGTTACATGCTTGCGGGTAGGTTGCATTCAGATTACTGTAGATTACTGTCGTCACCGCAGGCTCATGCGCTGGACCGTTGGGTGTCCCAGAGCGCTCTGCGTAAAGCCACGCTAAAGAACAGATCCATCCTATCGCGTCAGCTGCCCCTGCTGCGCAACACGCTGGTGTCCGGCTATGCCATACACGCCGCCCAACTGGGGCTGGGGGGCAGTCGTCAGGGCTACTACCTCAGGTGGGGTTAGCGGTGTGGTGTGATGACCTGGCAGCTTGGCAGCCAGTGCTGTGCGCCTACCTCTGACTGACTGTGTGCCGTACGGCTAGTTCAGCATGACCACGACCCTGCGCATTCTTGTCAGTCTTGTGCGTTCCTGTATGGGCAAAGCTTGAAGCACCGCTCGCCAGGGTTACGAAGACAATCAGCAGTGGTGTTGCTAGCCAAAGTCCCCTCTCTGAGGGCAAGTGTCATGTTGAAACGTCATGCCCGATGCAAGCCAGCCTCAGTACTAGTACCGGCACCAGAGAATGCATCAGCACCAGCACCAGCACAAGCACACGCACATTCACAAGCTGTGCTAACCCCCCATGTATTCTCAGTGACTGGAATAGTGTGCCTTGCACGCTGGGTGGGCATTTTGGTTGTCCAATCTCCGCCGATCTCCAATAGCCACACACGGGATGCCTGTGTGAGAAATATTCACCAAACAACAGAGCGGTGTCGCCTCGATGTGGCCAGACCAACACATCCTTGGTGTTGATGGTTTTTTCGGCCTGCATGCATGAACGTACGGAATGCCTCCATGGCATGCTTGCATGGCACCGTTACCCGAGCGGCTACCCGCCTATTTGTGTGCTGCCTGCTTGCTCTCCGCCCTGCAGGGTGCAACGCCTGCCCGGCACGCCGCCTGGCGCGCTGCTGGCCATCCCGCTGCCCCCGCCTGCACCCAGCGCCCTGCCACAATCTGCGCACACCGCAACGACGCCCAGGCACCCATCAACGGAGGCAGCAGGGATGCAGCAGCCCTCTTCTCTGTCAGGCGGCGAGCCACTGCAAACGGGCCAGCAGCAGCAGCAGCATCAGCAGCAGCAGCAGCAACTGCAAGTGGTTGCAGGCACAGGTGCCCGTGCATGTGAGATACGCTATGATGGGGACGCCACAAGGCAGCAGGTGGAGCCGTTGAGGAGTGAGGCGCTGGGCTTGGGGTGGGAGGCGGCCAGTGAGCCTGTTGAGGCGCCGCCACCGTGCGTTGAGGAGGAAGGTGGCGAGTAAGTGCTGCTGATGAGTGCTGAGATGGATGAGGGTTGGGGTGGAGGTTCTCGGCCAGCGTTGTACCAGCCTTGAATGAGGATGATCGTGAAGTGGTTGGTGGTCAGGGCACATCGTGGTCACACATACAGGTGTGGCACACTGAGTTTATGTATTGGGCTTGCTGCAACTCATGCGAAGAGCCTGCTAGGTGTCCAACACGCTGTAACGATGTGCGGTACACTGCATGCGGCCACTGATACGCAACACACCAAACCTGCGAGGCGCCCCATACCTGCCTGTGGGGCCTAATCCCTCTCCTACTCCCTAGCCCCTCACCCAACTGTGCCAGGACACGGTTGCTTAAATGCCGGAACGCACGTCTCACGCATGTCGTTTGGGTTGCTTATGTGGACGAGTGTTTCGTGCTGGACCGTCTTGCTGCCGTCGCTTCTAAGGGCCGATGTGAGCAGAAGCCCATTGGCGGTGTGCGCATGCATCTCAATTGAGCTGTCACAGGTTCAAGCTGGTGAAGGACACGCCTGGCGGGCATGCGTATAATGCATCGGAGGCGCCGTTTGAGCGGTGCGTCCATCAGGTGCGAGAAGCGCTGGGCCCCCTCGCTGACTATGACATCATCATTGCCGCCGTCACTGCCGCCGCCACCGCTGCGGCCGCAGCGCTTGGCGCTGGCGGCAGCGGGAGGGAGGTTGAGGTGACGCCCGCTAGCGCGCCGCCCCCAGCGGTGCCCGCGGCCGCTGCAAATGCTGCCGCAAAGGCCCTGCTGAGACCGGACGTGAGTCGCTGGGGATGGGTGGGACCCAGCAGTGATAGGCAGTTATGATCAACACTGACTGCAGCCCCTGCCTATGCATGCATTCGTCCATTGATTGACTTTGGAGGTGTGGGTTGAATGAAGGTGGCGGTGATGATCCTGCGCAGGGCGGAGGCGAGGGGGCGGCAGCCAGGGGCGGCGCCATCCCCGACCCTGAGGCTGAGGCTACAGACGGCGAGGCAACCCGTGAGAGCGAGGACAGTGGAGGCCAGGGGGGAAAGGTCAAGACCAAGAGGGGTGAGAAGGTGAAGCCGATGCCACCAACAACACCGGAACGTACACGTGCACAACAAACCATTAGTTTTACGCTGTTGGTTTGCGCACTGCTAGCTGTGTCTCGCGCGTGTAGCAACGTTCCGTTTGACGCTATGCCGACCGTCATGTTGTGGCGCCCTGCACCTTGCCTGCTGGGAGACAGCCTCAGCGGCTGTGTCTACTGTGCCCTGGCGCCGCGCGTTGTCTGTCGTTGTCACACCCACCTACCCACCTGAGCGTGCATGCCTGCCGTTGTGCGCCGGTGTGCCGCAGCGGGCGGCCGAGGCGGCGGCGGCGTGGCTATCAGCCAGGGCTGGGGCGCACACCGCGGGCGCATCAAGCCGAGGAGCTTCAAGCGCGCCGAGCTCTTGGAGGTCGGCAAGAGCATCGCCCAGCCTGGCTGGTACAACGCGGGTGAGTAACTGAACAGCGGTGGGCCGCTGCCGCTGCACCTTATAGAGTCGTGTACAGACCAAAAAACTCCAAGGCTGCGTTACAGCACGTGGTAACAGCAGGAACCATGTCTATGGACCTGGCAGCCGGCTTGAGCCCCTCACTCATTTGTAGCAATTTTCTATGCTGGGCCGCATTGCGCTCATCCTTCGTGTCACGCCTCCCACCCTGCCCTCTCCGCCTCCCCATCGCCCCCTGCAGGGTACATCTTCCCTGCCGGCTACAAGGCACGCACCGACTTCCGCTCCAGCGTTGACCTGCAGGTGTGGCAGTGGCAGGAAGTCATGCAGTGAGGCCATGCAGTGAGGCCATGCAGCGTGATTCCCCTGGGGCCGTGCAGTGTGATTCCCGTGGGGCCGTGCAGTGTGATTCCCGTGGGGCCGTGGAGTGTGGCTGGCTACGCGTGTCATTGGGAGGGTTAGAGGGGTGGCGCCCCGGCAGCATGCAAATTTACTGCCTGCCTGGTTACGGTGTTCAGGCTTGCTTACCCGAGTGACTGACCCTGAGCCACCCCAGCCGCCTAGCACATGCAAGTCAGGCTTTAGTTGCTGTGGTTGCCCTCCATGCTTGACTGCCAGTCTGCTTGTCCTGCCTACCCTCACCTACAGTGTCTTGCGTGTTGTATGCTCTGCTTCCACCGCAACCGAATGTGCCGCCCGCAGGCACTGACAGCATACGAGTGTAAGATTGTGGGCGAGGGCGGGCGGTACTGGCCGGCACCTACGTTCGTCGTAACGGCCATGGACCGTGAGAACAAACCACTGGTAGCGCGCTCATGCAGCGCCTGCTGGAAACTGGTGGGTAGGCCAAGGGCAGTGCTGCTGCTACTAGACAAGGGAGCAGTAACACACACCCGCCAGTCGCCAGCGTGGCAAGCTTGTCAGCCTGCACTGTTGTCAGATGCGCATGCATGCATGCAATCACTCATTGCTCGACGCATGCAAGGGGTATGGATGGATGTGCCCACCTTATGCCGTGCATAACACACTGAAGTGTATGTTAGGACTGAGGAGGGTTGGGTGCGTGTGTAGGTGTGTGGGTGCGTTGCGCACACCAGCGTTGCCCCGTGCATCCCCTTGATCTGTGGCATGCATGCACATGCTGCTGCACAATGTGCCCCCCTCACCTGTGGCGTGGTGGCTGCCGCATCACGATCACGATCGCGATCACACGCAGGTGCTCCAGCGCATTAACAGCGAGATTGAGGCGCGGCGCCAGGCGGGTGAGGACCTGCCGCCACCGTCCAAGACCGTGATCGCAGGTACGCCCGTGTGAGCAGCAGCATCAGCAGCAGCAGGGCACTGCTCAGGGTGTCAGCAGGGTCTCACTGCTCAGGGCCACATTGGAGCCTGAGTGCGGATGCGGAAGTGTGCTTTTTGTCAGCAAGTCAAAGCCATGTGGCTAGAAAGCGGGCCTAGGTTATGTGTGTTGGTATATAGTCTGGCATTGTCGGCTACTCGGCTTCATGACTAAAGTCACTCCAGGCAGGAGTTTCCCTGGACATCCGGCGTAGGTTCATGTGCATAACACCTCGAAACTCAGCCCCCCTTCACACTGCATACCAGCGTATGCCACACATGCACACACGTCCATGCCTTACACAAGAAGTAAGGGTGCCCCCAGGGTGCCCCCTCCTCTCCCCGGCCTCTGTTCTATCCTCGTTTCCCCATGCATGGGTTGTTTTTCCGCAGGCCCAGACTACTGTGGCCTGAACCAGCCCGACATCATCGCCGCCATAGAGGAGCAGGACACCGACAAAGCATGCAAGGAGTACTGGTGAGTGAGCGCACATACACGTGACGCCGCGAAGGGGAGGCACCTGAACAGCCGGATCATCGCGTCGACGCCCAAGCTGCATGCATCACCGTGCAGCCAATAATTACTTCATGTTGTCTGTAAGCAAGCATGTGGCTATTCTGAGCGCGGTGAGTGGCTCGGGATGGCAATCAGAGTCTCAACGCCTGGACGGGTGTGTCTGGCATACAGGATTGGCGAGCAAGACCGTCTTGCGGCGATGGCGGGCCTGCTGGTGCCAATGCCCATGCACACGGCGGGTGGCGGAGGCGGCGGCGTCTCCACCAGGCTGCAGCCGGGCCCTACAGATGCTTAGAGCCCTCTCGTTTGTTCCTGCCCCGGTGGCAGTCTGCTGTGGCTTTGATGGACCTTGGCAACGTCGTCCCGGGTGCACGTGTGTGGCAAGGATCTCACCGCCTGCCTAGTCTGCCAGAGCGAGCCTTGGAGCGCCTTCTCCCATACGACAGCAGGGCTGAGGAAAGTGTTTCATGTTATGCTATGTTACATCAGGAGCGTGTTGGCCGCACGGCCCATGCTCCCCCCAGGTAAAGACCAGGCAAGGTGTTTCAGGGACCAGGCAAAGTGTCTAATTGCGCCGACCCATGTTTCGGCTTGCTGGTGTGCAACGTTTGCACGTGCACACACCTCTCTTTCTGGTGATGCACGCAAGTGCTAGATGTGACGGCATGAGGCTGTGAAAGATGCTGTGATGGCCCAACTTGTCGTGGTGACAGTTAATGCCTGGGCCTGCCCTCCCCCATGCATGTGTGGCGTTCGGGTTGCCTCTTCAAGCACGGCCCTAGACCTTTGCTTGGACTGGCTGGCCGAGCGTAAACAAACTAGCGGTAGTAGGACCACCAATTAGCGCTCAGACTCCAGCATGCCGCGAAAATATGCAACGCGGGCTGGCGCATGCGCAACCGGCCACCTCCATGCCCTTGCTTTGAGAACCATCCAGGCCGTTGCATGCGGTGCTACAGCAGAATGCCTCATCAGCGGAAAGCAGTGTTCCAGACTTCCAGCGCTTGCTCATGCAGGGCATGTGCTTGCTTTCTGAAACGCGCCCTGACGATATCACACTAGGTCATGTTATGTTGTGCATAGCTTGGTGAACCTCTTCTGCTGGTCCCCATCTGGGGGGAGCATGAGCCGTTTGGCCGACACGCTCCTGATGTAACATAAACATAACATGAACATCACACAAGGTCTCGCAGCCCGCATGCCAACTTAAATGTGGTTCTGGTTTCAGCAGTCCCTGTGCCTGCTGGCAACGTGTGGCATTAGACACGCAGTCGACAGCGTGTCACCAAGGCTGCCACCTGCTCCAGCCTCCAGCTGGGGCCTGTGTGCGTGAAGCCGTGCACGTATGTAAGCCACAGCAGGCGTCGTGCTTGTGTCACTTTGCTGCACACCGTGCGATGCTAAATGTAGCTAGTCAGCAGTGTTTTGTGAATCAACAGACACGCACATGGGTCGGCACAGCGCATGGAGGTTACGGTGGTGTGCTTATGCATCAGCGGCATGAATGCGCCATGTCTGATTGATTGACAAGCCAAGCAAGGTGTGCATGCAGCACGCATATTACTGGCATTGTGCGCAGTAGTGCCAAACAACCGCCAACACTGGTGGGCACATTGCGAGACCCAGCAGGCGGGAGTGCACTCGTGGTACCAAGGGAGCGAGGCATCAAACCGATGACGTAGGAGGGCAGCATCGTCACTACGGTCACACCCTACCTGTTTGCACCATTGCAAGGCACAACTAGCACTGGTCAGTAAGCTATATAGAGGGCGCAAACCAAGGGCCGGTATACTACTGATACCACTTCACAGCTTGCGCTGACCCGCTGGACACGCCACCACTCATAGCCAAGGGTTGCAGGAAACCTCCTACAGGCAGGCCAAGCAGGGCTGCCTAAGTCACTTCTGCAGCGTGCAGCACCCAGCAGCCCTTCCGAGGGCAAGCGCGGTTCGGAGGGCAACCCTCACTAAGTCTGCAGCAGGCGTGGGAGTGCCCTGCCCGTCTGAGATGCACGTACCCTTGCTCGTGTAACAGGCCCCGAGACATGTACAGGCCTGGCACACTTGAGGCATCATGCCTTCAGGCGCGATCGTGTGCGCTGCCTCTCAATCAGCGTGCGTGTGCAGTGCCATACTTGACAGCGGATTCGGCCCTGCCGCTGCCTGGTCGCCGGCAAGTGGCTTGCACTGGGACGTATGCCACGGGTCCGATGCCTGAGTGGGTATACGTAGATGACCCCTCGCTGTATGTTCCGCACAGCCCGCCAGATTCGGAGTCAGACATTGATGAAGGCCAGCCACACGCGCAGCACGTGCCAGTTGACACGGATGACCCAAACCCAAGCTGTCACGTGTCTGGCCGCGAAGCAGTGGCCGGCAGTACAGCAGGTGTTGTGGCCGGCACTGCTGCAAGCGCAGGCACCGTGTCGGGCCACCCCACACAGCGGTGCGAGCAGCGGCTCACGCAACGGCCGGGGGCTGTACCAACCCCAGATGCAGCACAGCAGCCCTGCCCAGGCGGCAACGCCAGCCTGCAACTATTGACAGCGCCGCAGGTGGCCGTACCCAGGCTTGACGCATCCAAGCTGCCGCTGATACCTGTAGAGCCCTCGGCGTCGCTTCCGCTGTGTGGGGATTTACTGGAGCAGATGCGCAGAAGAGACTGCAGAATGCCCGTAGCACGCATGCGGCGCACGCTGACTGCAGTGCTTCATGTCATGCAGGTATGGGGGCGGCGTGTAGTACAGTCCTGTACGTTGATGCATGTGAATCTGTGGCTCTTCTTGCATGTTGCATTCTGCATTGATCGATCCATCAGTGTCCTGGCTGCCACCCGTGCACAGATGTCGACACAGACCTGCACTTGCACGTGCTGCACATTGACTCTTCAATTACAATGCTGCTGGAGGGGCATGAAGTTTCCGCTTGTTGTGGCAAGGGCCATTCTGCCAATTGTTATGTTAAGGTCTGGCTGCCAATCCTTCACCTTGCGTGTACTGCAGGAGCTGGCGTCCGACCGCTGGGCCGTGCAGACCAGCATCAAGGAGGCAATAACGCACTGCCACGACGTGCCCAGCACGACCGTGCACAAGCTTCTCAAACTCATTCGAGGGACACGCGTGGGGCGCTTTGCGGTGCATGCGGTCATGTCGGAGCAGCATGACGCACGCGGTCATGTGAGACCGATGTGGTGCATATGGAACGTTCATTACAGCGGAACACTGATCTGGTATGTGCCCATGGTTTGTGTCAGCCGTGCTAGGCTTCCCAGCGAATCAGGCCCGGCCGCAACAATTCACAATGCTGTCCAACAGGCTGCTGCACGTCATGCATCCAGGAGCACAGGGACAATACGGGGACACAACAGCGGCAATACAGTCACCTGTGCTGCTGCTTACGGCCCTGACGATTCAGTACCGAGCAGATCATGCTTTCGGCCGCGTCTTTGCAAGTATTGTGTTGCAGCGAAATCTGAAATCGTGTCATAAAGTTTAGCCCGAATGTCACCGCCTGCTTTGCTGCAGGCTGAGCGAATTGCCGCCGGCGTTGCACATGCCCATGCGTGTGGCGTTGGGCGGCGGCGCATCCATGGGCGCATCGGACACTGGCAGTGACGCTGGTGAGACCGCTGATGGCATCTGTGCTACGCCCTCTTCACCTCCTCCTGTTCTTCCCCTTCAGCCGGACCTGCGGCGGCAGCAACCGCTGCTGCGACCACCAGCACCGTTGCCGCTGCTTCAACAGCAGCTGGCGCCGCTTGACCGTGCAGATGTGCAAGCGACCGGTGCTAGGAGGGGGCGGCGGCCTGGCGGTACAACTGATGGGGCGCCGCACATCCAACCGCTTGATCTTGGACAACTGCCGCTGACACCTGCACAGCCCTCTGCGTCGCTTCCGCTCTGTGGGGACTTGCTCGCGCGAGTTCACAGCACCGGGGGCATCATGTCCGAGGCGCGTGTGCGCCACACGCTGGAGGTGTCGCTGGAGGTCATGCAGGTGGGGCTCCGGAATGCATAACTGCAGGAGTGTGTGTGCATTGCATGCAGCGTCGGAACAGTATTGTGTTCACCCTTGATCATGCCCATGCTGCGCGACGGGCTCGGCTTGCACTGGACAGTGTACACCCTGATGTGTTATGGAAGGCCAAGGACATACATGGGCCGTACATGTGGACAGTACACATGCATGATGTGTTGGTACTCTTGAGTGGCCAAGGCCTGGCGGCCCGCAATCGTATGCTTGCGGCAGACCTTGGGGCGCCTGCTCGTGCTGCTCACAACTCACAGTAATACCACCCGAATCTGCCACCCCCATGGAAACACACACTGATCTGGACCTGCCTGGACGCTTCCGTGTCCTGAGCATCACCCTTGAACTCCACCAAACTCACCCCTGCGTAGAGTTTTGTTGCACCCCCCTTGCCCACCCGCCTCCGCCCCCCTGATGTTGCCTGCTCTGCTACAAACGCTCACAACGCAACAGGACCTAGCCGGCGAAAAATGGGCGTTGCAGACAACTCTCATCCGCAGTGTTATGAAGCGCTGTGGGGTGGCGCACAGCGCCTCACGTTGTTTCTTCAAGTTCATTTGAGGGACTCGCGTGGGGCGCTTTGCAGTGCACGCTGTGATGTCGCAGCAGCGCAACGCAAACGGTCAAACCACACCGATGTGGTGCATATGGTGAGGCCTTGGTAATGCGCGTTCGTGCGGAGATGTAAACAGGCACCCAGATTGCCATAACTTTGCCAGAGCAGCAATGTCAAATGCATCTACAACATGCTTTATGGTACCCATCACCAATTTGCAGCAAACCAAACGACAGTATGATGCACATGCCATGGGACAACTGCAGTGCTTGAATGCCAATGCTTGAGGGTGCGTTCCTGCCTAAAGCTAGGGGTGGGGGTAGTGGGGGGAGTGTTGATGAAGGGGGGCGAGACTGTCAGGTTGTTGTCAAATTGATGGTACGTGGCTCATAATGCATGCACACAGTACGCATGCTTGTGTGTCTGCAGGCTGGCCACGCTGCCGGAGGCGCTGCACACACCTCTGCGGCTGGCGCTGGGCGCCAACACTTCCGGAAGCGTGTCATCAGATGCCAGCAACAGCCAGGACGATGATGACCTCAACGATTACATGGATTTGCAGTCCAGTGACAAACCAGCGGAGAAAGCCACGCTTGCAGCACAGCAGCAGCACTCTTCGCCGCCGCTGCGTTGCTTGCCGCCACTGCCGCCACCGCAACATGCGCAGCAGCAACACGCGCCACCCAGCGTGCAGCCGGACCGCACACCGCCACAAGCGCATGCACTGAGGATGTTGCCCACACCGGCATCAACACCACCAGCTCGTCCACCCCGGCTGACTCTCCTTGGGGCCGGTGGGCTTGGCAGGCAGGCAGGCGGGCATGCTGGCGCCGGACTGGTGGGGAATGTGCAGGCAGCTGATTGCGCCGCTGCGCCTGCTGCTGCGGCCCCCGCCCAGCCAGCGTACATGCAGGGGCAGGACGCCATCACAGAGCAGGCCCTTGATCAGCTGCCCACCGCCCAGGAGCTTGCACAGTGTGCGGCACGCAGCCTCATGGCTGCAGCCGGGTGCAGCGACATGGGCGGCGGAGCCGGCTCCGGAACCACTGGCGCGCTGCTGACGCCTGTGGATGTCAAGGCACTGCACCTGCCCTCATGCGGCATTACAGACGCTCAGTGCATAGCGATTGCAAACACCACGCTGGCCATCATGCAGGTGCGGGCGGGTCACTCCCAGGCAGGCCCCCCGAGATTGGTGTTGCCTCGCCCCCCATGCAAGATGTCAGGCTCATGCCCAGGGTCAGGCAGTGCTTTGCTGCATAATTGCTGTCACGTGGTTGCCGTATGTCGGCATGTGTGTCATGGTTCATGCATTGCAGATTAATTGCAAGTCTGCCATGCAAGTGAAGTTGCACAGCAGCACAGCAGCGCGCGAACTCGGCCTTTGCCCCTGCTTCATCCGATCACCCCTCGCAGGCGCATGCGCTGGATCGTTGGGTGAGCCAGGCGGCGCTGCTGCGCGCTGCCAGCACGCCGCACCTGACGCTGATGGAGCTGCAGCTGACACACCTGCGCAACACGCTGGTCAACGGCTACGCCATCCATGGCGCATGCGTGGGGCCCATCCGCTACATCAGGTGTGTTTAGGGTTATTTGATCCCAGTGGGGCCATGTAGTGTGCTTTCCGTGGGGCCGTGCAGTGCATGCGTATGCGTTATGTTTGGAGGGTGCGTGTGAAAAAGAGCGACCAAGGGCATGCTGTGTGGTTCCCGTGGGGCCATGCAGTGTGCATGTGCGTATGCGTATGGGCAGCGACTGCACCTGACCTGACCAATGGCGAGCGAGGTTTCTGAGCTGACCTGTGAGCTCGTAAAACCATGAACGGTCTGATGATCCGAAAGCGTAGCTGTAGTAAAAGCGGTCTGTCAGTGAAAGCGTGTGTGTGTGTGCTTTCAATCCTGTCAAGGGTGTCAGGACGGCAAACGTGTCTGCAATCTATTCCTGGGATTGCAACAGTGGCAAATTTGATGATAAGAGTGAAAGCGTGCAGCGTGAGTGCCTTGCGTGAACAATCGCGAATACCACTCATGTAGTGTGCCTTCCGGCACGTTCAGGCCTGCCTCAATGCTTGACTGTTGTTGGCTTGTTGCGCGCGCAGGGTGCAGCGGCTACCAGGCACTACCCCAGGTGCGCCGCTGGCGATTCCTCTGCCACGCGTTCAGCCCTCCGTAGCGCACCCACCAGCAGCACCTGACACGCTGACGCCACCAGTGGCTGCAAGTTTCAAGCGTCAGAGGCAGGAGCAGCAGCAGAAGCAGGCTGAGCAGCAGCGCCTGCGCTTGGTGCCGAAACATGCCTGCCATACTGGTCACGATGCCGGGCTAGCCAGGCACCCATGCAACATTGAAGAGGACCGCGGCAGTGTTGGCAACGACAGCGATGAGGACAATGGCAGCAGTGATTCTGATTATATGCAAGGACCTCGCAGAAGCGCAGAGCAGCTGGCATTGGCAGAGGGCATGGAAGTCATGCCACGCCTCAACCAGGTGCGGCGGCGGCGGCATCGGTTGTCGCTGCCCATGGCCGCCCTGCGCAAGCCTCTTCCTGCGGATGTGATCGATCAACTGCCCAGTGCAGGCGAGCTGCTGCTGAGGGCGTCACGCAGCAGCGACGCTGCAGGGGCCGCCTGCCACAGCGGCGCCAGCAGCAGCAGCCCGGGATCAGTTGTGTTGAGGGCGGTGGATACGGTTGCGCTGCATAGGTGCACCAATAGTATGACTCTCACAGCATTGGGCGTGACAAACAAGGCCCTGTCGCTGCTGCAGGTGCGTTAAGTGGTTCAGATCACTCAGCTGATTGGGTGTGCGGGCGGATGTTTGTGTACTTATGTTCCTACGCA
>BDDA01000363.1:86887-107377 GCA_001662385.1 Chlamydomonas asymmetrica | reverse complement strand
CTCCATGGGGCGCTCCTGTTGTGTTTGTACCCAAACCTGATGGCTCCTGGAGGTTTTGTGTGGACTACAGGTTCCTCAACAAGATCACCGTCAAGGATGTATACCCTCTCCCGCGGATTGACGACCTTCTCCATCAACTGCACGGTGCAACCGTGTTCTCCAAGATTGACTTGAAATCAGGTTATTATCAAATTAAATTGAACCCTGACCATGCTGAGCGCACTGCATTCCGTACGCGCTATGGCTCTTACGAGTGGACAGTGATGCCCATGGGCCTGTGCAACGCTCCTGCTACCTTTCAGAGGCTCATGAATGATGTGTTTCGTGAGCATCTTGATAAATTTGTGATTGTTTACCTGGATGACATCCTCATTTACTCCCGTAACGAGGCAGAGCACCGCAAGCATCTGCAGATTGTGTTTGAACTCCTGAGAAAGCATAAGCTGATTGCTCACCCTGACAAGTGTGCATTCGGGCTGACCTCCATTGACTTCCTGGGTCATGTGGTTAGTGCCAAAGGCATCGCTACGGACCAGCGCAAAATCAAGGCCCTTCAAGATTGGCCCACGCCCAAGTCTGTCTCCGACGTACGCTCCTTCCTCGGCCTCGCAAACTACTACCGCCGGTTTGTTCACCGCTTTGCTCATCGTGCTGCACCCCTCACTGCACTCATGAGTAAGCAGATTGAAAAGCAAAAGCATTTTCCCTGGACTCCTGAATGCGAAGCTGCCCTCCGTGACATCATACATGCGCTTACGCATGCTCCTGTCATTGTCGCTCCTGATCTACATGCGCCCTTCCATGTGCGCACAGATGCCTCCAAGTTTGCCATTGGTGCTGTGCTCTCCCAGCAGCACGGTGTGATTGCATATGAATCACGCGCACTCACGTCTCCTGAACGTAATTACCCCGTGCATGAACAAGAGCTCCTGTCTGTTGTGCACGCCTTCCGTGTATGGAAACACCTCCTACAGGGTGCACGGCACAAGTTCACCGTCACCACTGATAATACTCCTACGCGCCATGTGTTCACCATGAAGGAACTAACTCCTCGGCAAGCCCGTTGGGCTGAGTTCCTGGCTGAATTCAACTTCGACATCGAGTACGCTCCTGGTGAGACCAATGTTGTTGCTGACGCATTGAGTCGCCGACCTAATTTGCTCCTGAATGCCATCTCCAATCTCTCGGCTCCTGAAGTGTTTGCTCAGCTTGTCAATGAAGCTGGTAAGCATGATGAAGCATACTCCCGCACGCTCCAGTCCGCGCTCTCCGGTAACGCTCCTGGTTTTACTGTCAAGGACGGTCTCCTCTACCGCTCTGACACCCCCAAATCTCCTCCTCGCATGTACATTCCTGACTGTGCATTACGCACACTCGTGTTGCATGAAGCGCACGATGTGTCCATCGCCGGTCACTTAGGTCGCGATAAAACCCTCTCCCACCTCTCCAGTCAGTACTACTGGCCCAACATGGACAGAACAGTACGCCATTACATCCGTGGTTGCGATGCATGCCAGCGTAAGAAATCATCTACGCAACGCAAACCTGGTCTCCTGCAGCCTCTCCCGATCCCTACACGTGCATGGGAATCCATCAGCATGGATCTCATCACGCAGCTCCCGCGCACGAAATCTGGGCATGACGCCATCGTCGTGTTTGTGTGCCGCTTCTCCAAAATGGCACATTTCCTCCCGGTCACAACAAACATCACGGCTGAATCACTTGCTACAGTGTTTTTCCGTGAGGTGGTCCGCTTGCATGGTCTCCCGAAATCCATCGTCTCCGATCGTGATCCAAAATTCACCAGCTCATTCTGGTCATAACTGTTTGCCCTCTCCGGTGCATCCCTCAAGCTCTCTACAGCCAACCATCCACAACTGATGGTCAAACAGAGCGCATGAATCGCACTCTGGAAGAAATGCTCCGGTCGTATGTCTCCCCATTCCATAATGATTGGGATGATCTCCTGCCTGCATGTGAATTTGCATACAACAGTGCTACACAAGCATCTACTGGTCACTTGCCGTTTTACCTCAACTATGGTTTTGATCCCTCCGTGCCTCTTGCTCTCCTGTCTCCGGATGCAACTGCTCCAGTCCCTAATGATGCACACGCACCCTCCCGCACTGCATCCACGGACTCCCGGAATGCTGCCGCGGAAAAATACCTGCAGCGCATTCGCTCCGCATCCGATGCTGCCAAAGCTAACTTGCGCATGGCGCAAACCCGCCAAGCAGCATACTTCAACAGCCACCGCCGTGACCTGCAGTTCAAGGTTGGTGACCTGGTCATGATCTCCTTTGACCATTTCAGTAACCTCCCCGCTGTATCTGAATCCGCTGTCAGGAAATTCTCCAACAAGTGGCACGGCCCCTTTCGGTCGCCGCCATTGTCTCTCCTGTTGCCTACCTCCTGAAACTCCCTCCTGTCATGCGTATTCACCCTGTCATTCATGTGGCACGGTTGAAGCCGTATCATGATGATCTCTCTGCATTTCCTGCTCGGCGCCGCCCGACACTCCCGCCCCCGCCTGACATTATTGATGGTGAAGAGCATTTCCATGTGGAAGCATTCCGTGCTCACCGTGGTTCTGGTGCCAAGCTGCAATACCTTGTTAAGTGGACAGGTTCGCCCGATCATGAGAACTGCTGGGTATCTGCTGCTGGTCTACGCCAAGATCTCGACAAGGCTACGTTCAAGCGCCTCGTTGCTGAGTACCAGTCCAACGCCAAGACCGCTCAGCCACGCCGACAGCAGCGCTTGTCATGCCTGGTTGTTGCTGATGCTGAACTGAACTCTCTGCTGTGTGGACACGCGCACGCGTAAACGTGACTTTCTGATTGCCACACACATGCACTCGCATGCACGCCTCTCGCATGCATTCCTGCCTGCTGCACATTCCTTGTTGCTTGCCTCTCATTACAACTTCCTGCCTGTCTCCTGGCTTTGAGGACAAAGCCCTTTAAGAAGGGGAGAGTGTAGCAGGGGCTACAGTACTTAGTGCATGCATGACACATTTGTCCCTCCCTTGACGCATATCAGCCCCGTGCATCTGGCCTGGCCCTACATATAGGTCCTGTCCATACCCCTGGCTGCTATGCTAGGTACGCTACATGTAACATCTATTCTCCTTGTCTCCTTCTCCTTGTGTAGTGGGTGATAGGTGTTACACGGCTAGCCATGTGCATGTGAACCACTAGATTGCTCGCGTTCAGTAGGGATTGCACAGCCCACCCACCCACCCACCCACACGGACATATGCAGGGGGCACATCCATTCTTGAAGCCTGTTATGACGGATTTGCAATTGTTTATAAGCGCCGGTTGATGAGCGCAAAGCTGCACACGCATGCTGATGCGCTGAGCACAAAGCATCTCGCAAGCACCGGCAGGGCCAGCAAGCTGCCGCCATCAGGCACAAAACCGCCAGCTGTTGCCGGCAAGTCACCTACGGCCTTGCACCTACCACCCTACCTGCACACAGCTAGCGCTGGCACATACATGCACACTTCACGTGGATGGACAAGGATGAAGGCATGGTCGGCAAGCACACAGCAGCAGCACGGGACATTCAGCCAGGCAACAATCACATACACATTGACAGCCAGCTCCGTGATGATTCGACCAGTTAGCTGAATGTGGACGTCCCAACCTGCACGTCCTGCAGGTGCGGTACAGCCTGGCATGCCGCAGCCAACGGTAGCACAAAAGTGTCGTCCACGTAAATGACGCACAGCCCGGCAAGGTGCGTTGCAGCTTGCAGCGCGCCGCACAACGGCGCAACACAAATGCTGCCATCGCTGACGTTGCTGTTGTCTACAGTCATCTCAACACGCAGCGTGTGCCGGCGCGTCAGGGCCGTGGCGTCGCCCAGCGGTGCCCAACGCCGAATAGGCGGACCTGAACCAGTCGTTGTCAGTGCTGCTGCCACCTCGTCCCTCGATCCGCAGCTTCTGCAGCGTTGACAGGTGCCGGGCGCTGGGCAGCAGCGTCCAGAAGCGCTGCCAGTCTGTCTTCACAAGGCCCGATCCTGGGCAGGTGCAGCTCCGTCAAGCCATGCAGGTGGCTGCCACGTTGCAACATTGCTGCAACATCTGCGCCCGCCGCCCGGTTTTCAATGAGGTTGAGCTTGGTGAGGCGCAGGTGCGTAGAGCTGGTGAGCACACGCACCACACGCGCTGTGTGAACTGCCTCATTACGACGAAAGCAGTAAGACAGGTCCAGTTCGCTTAACCTGGACATGCGCGTGTACTGAAGCTGCTGACATAGCTCATCAACTGCTGGCTGGTCGTGGAATGCTACCCAAGCGAAGCTCAGGCTGGTGAGTGAGGACACAATGGTGGGCACAGACACCACACGGGTCCAGCCGTTGGTGCCACTGCGAGACAGATCCATGCGCTGAATGCACGATATGTGCGGCCGCTGCAAGGGACGCTGCCAACGACTGCCAACCGCCTGGTTTGGTGCCAGTGTGTGCCAGGTCCAGTTGTGTCAATCCTTCCAGGTGGGGCAAGCTGAGCAGCGCATTGCCAAGCTCCTCAGCGTGCAAATCGTTAGCTAAGCAACCTGTCAGGTCCAGGTGCGTGAGGTTGGCCAGGGATGAGCAGCGCAGCGCTTGCAGCGCCGCGACGGTAGCGGAGGCCGGCCCGTCGCTTTGCCCTTGCCACCCCCACCTGAAGGCCAGTGTGCGCAGGCTGGACAGCTGAGGTATGAGCGCCACCAGTGCTGACACGCAAGCGGCCTGTGCCGCAGTGTCGTCATCTTCTTGCGGCCTTCCAACATCGACATGCAATTGCATGAGGGTGGCATAAACGTGCGTGCTGCTACGCAAGCAGGCCAGGGCCGTCCATGTTGTCGCTGCGGAAGGTTGATCCCTGCCCAGCTGAACTGTGGCGAGGCGTGTGAACGAGGCGGGACGCAGCTGACCAGGGCATTGATAAGGCCACTCGGTGTCGCCGCACATTGCAAGGCGCTTGCATCGCATGAAAGTAGCGCCATGCGTGTAGCACGCGCGCCAGCGCTTGCACACCAGCTTCACGCTCTTGGTCACACAGCGGGGTGTGAGTATCATCTCCAACATCTCGTCCGGTAAGCGGCTGAACGGGCAGGCGCCGGCGCCGGCAGCATCCAGCTGCTGAGTGTATAGTGCCGCCGGAGCAGTGACAGCCATGGCGTTGGCCATAGTTCTGTACGGCACACACTGCAACGGCCAAGCGCGTGTGTGTATGTGTGTGTGTGCGTGGTTGAGGCAGACATGTCGTTCGCCTGCAGAGGAGGGCAATGCGCACAAGCAGGGCATCATGAGCAGTCGCAGCAGCCAACAAGTTATGAGTGGGGTGGGGGTAGGGTACGGGTGGGGTGGGGGGCATGGCGCTCGTCGGATGCGCCTGCCGATCATGCAGTGCAAGTGCACTAGGGTGCACAGCAGCAACACGTTGAACCACTTTCGTTGCGCACTGGCCAGCCCAGAACAAAGCACACTGTACTGAGGCTGGCATGTGGTAAAACTGCCTCAACGCACCCAAAACTCCCTCCTACAGGCTATCGCGCAGAGGTGACAAACATATCCACAGGTGCACTTTTGAAGAAGAGCAGCAATGAGGCAGCAGGCAGTTGTGTGCCGCAGGTTGAATAGCAACGGTGCGGATGTACAGCTCGTCACACAAGCCACTGTCAGCAGGCAGAGTATGAAGAACTTAACAATGCCGTGGTCCCTACCATCCATGCACGAGCCTCTTGCGACTCCCAACGACTCCCATTATTGCGACTCCCACCGGCAGCACGCGCGTGAAACGCACTGCGGCACGGCATTCAAGGGTCCAAGTACAGAGCACTTACCCTAAAGGTGTACACTTAAAGTGGCAGTCGTGCTCGGCCACTGCCAGCCTGCGTAATCGACGAGGCCCCACTGCTGTCCACCGGTGCAATCTATGAGGGCGAGTTCAAACACCGTAGACCACGAGAAACGTGGCTACCTCCACATGGTAACGTCATGACTTGTTGTCATGATGAAACACAGTCACACATCAAGCAGGAAGAGCGCACTGACAGTGACGTTCAGGGCGCGCCTTCACGCCTGAAATGCAGCACCCTACCACGAGACCGCGTGCAAGGAGGGGGGGGGCTATCAGGCATGTCCGCAGCCGCGGAAGCATGCTGGTGCTCCATGAAACGCTTAGCAGCAAACACAGAAGAGAGGGAGCGCACGGCATGAGAATGGATGGAAGCGAAGGTGGCAGTCGCCTGTCGGTGTGAGATCATGAGCGAGAGGGTGGACACGTAGGCAGTGCCCGAGAGAGAAGAGGTACGTCGCGCACCACAAAGCCGTGGTCCTGGAGGAGAGCAGCCAGGGCGACGTGTTGAGCGGCGGCACAGGCACGCTGGCCATCCGGCCACACAGCACTGCCCCTTTGAGGCAGCCATGACAGGAATCCGGCGGTCAAAAATCCGGCATGGACCGCTCCAGCAGGATGTCGGCGACATGCATGCGCAACAGTGAGCAGCGATTGACCGCACGCATCCCAACACATGCTGCACCATGCGCGTAAGGGAGGCTTCGGATCAACTCTCCATCCATCCACCCGGCCTTCTGCGTCCACAGCGGCATGGGCATCGGTCCCAAGCAAACCCTGCAAACCGTCGCAGCCAAACACTCACGCAATCCAGGGCAGGCTGAAGGCGTGGTGGCTGGATGTTGCCCTCCATGCATCCTCCATGCATGCATGTCACTTCCCTTGCCTCAGGCACCTGCCTGCCCCTGCACCCGGGCCTGCCCTCGCCAGCAGGCTGTCAGTTGCTGCCAGTTGCACTGCTGCTGGTTTCCATGCCCTCTCAGCAGGCTGTCAGTTGCTGCCAGTTGCACTGCTGCTGGTTTCCATGATTGGTCACTATCTGGCATCTGCTGGCCTGGAAGGATGGCGTGGCAGCAATGCATGCTCACTCACATGCAAGCGATGCAGCGAGAATGCAGTCAAATTAAGACTGCTGCTGCTGTATCCCTGCTGGATCCAACCACCCACCTACAGACCTAGCACTAGCTGACATGACATGCAGCCCTGCCTGCTGCCCGCCTGCAGCAACGATCAACGCTTGCACGGCGGCCATCACACGCCACCTCCATCACCAGCCCTTGTTGCGGCTTCAATTTCAAACTCATCAGGAACAGGCTGCGAGGCCGGTTCATGAGCACAAAATTTCACACACATGGTATGCACAACGAACTGGTCATGCGTTAGGGCATGCACGCCGGCGTCATCACTGCACAGCCGGCAGCGGCTACTGTATCACAAGTCACCGCCGTCCACACATGTACAGTTTAGTTGCATGTAGACGGTGATGATACGGTGGAGTAGGACAAGAGGCAACACACATACCAGCAGCGTCGTTGCGGGCGTGACCCGCTAACAAGGCCACGGTTACACACAGCAGCTGAGGGATACTGCCTGCTTGTGCTATCATGCCCAGACTATCGACTGGCAGGTGCGTGGTGCACGAACAAGGGTCTGTGCACTCCCGACCAACGGTACTAACCAAGGCGGGTTACTGAGGTGCGAAATGTGCTACTCGGGGAGAGGACCGCTAGCCCCTTGCACCAACGAACAGGCGGCGCGCGTACACAGCAGTGCCATCATGAAGCGCACTACTGCACAGCAGCAGCTGCAGGCGGACCTACCCATCCACCCACACGCCGTCAGCCAGCCGGCACGTGTGTGCGTGTGCGTGGCGGGCATTTTGCCAAGGCCATAATGAACAACGCGTGTGCATTCACGCACCGATGTGCAGCTTCCAAGAAACTTCGTTGTTAGAGCAAAAATGATGCAGGCACACACCACCTCAAGCAGGTGATAACGGATTAGGGCGTTGGCATGGCCACCATGATGCTTGCAGCATTACTGCCTGCCTGCCAGCCGGCCTGCCATGCGTTCAGGTGCAGGTAATGACACGCCACGGGCCGCGGCAGGCTGCAAAGAGAGCCGACAACGCATGATAGCCCACAGCCTCCGCACAGTGAGATCTAGATGAGCGCGGCTACTCGTCAGGTGCGCGCTACATTCACTGCAGCCGGGAGTGCATTGATGATGGGGGAGAAGCCATGCATGTAAGCGGCATGTTATGCGCAGCCCGCTAGTGCCCTGGAGGCCGCATGCGGTGCCATGCGGCGGCGGACTGAACACCACATGTTGTTGCTGAGACACGCACATATGCACACACGAGTGCAGCCATCGTATGCGTCAGGCGCACTGCACAAGGTGACGCACGCTTCATGACCAGCAAGACGCCAACGCAACGCCGCACACCACCTGAAACGCCAGCCAGGCAGTGATCTCAATCATCCGTCTAGCAGCCTTTGTGGGCCGTAGTCTAGCGCAATCAACAAGCCCGCACCGACTGACCGCTATATTGTTTCCAACGTACGCAACCACCCTGTGTACCCTTACGAACGGCTAATACCCGTGCACGCCCCTCCTCACTAGTGCGGCAGGACTAAGCATGTCCATAACACCAGTTAGAATCCAGACCTCCCAATCTGTACGTCCTGCAGGTGCGGTACAGCCTGGCATGCCGCGGCCAACTGTGCTATGAATGGGTTATCCACACGGATGAGGCGCAGCCCAGCAAGGTGCGTTGAGGCCCACAACGCATCACACAAAGGCACAACGTCCTCGCTGGCATCTTGGTCACAGCGGGTGTAAGCACTCAACACGCCCATGCGTAGCGTGTGCAGGCGTGACAGGGCTGTGGCGGCGTGCAGGGCTGCGCCCAACGCCGTACAGGCGGACCTGCACCAGGCGCTGTTGCTGCCACAATATTGTGCTGCAACGTCCAGCTTGTACAGCGCCGACAGGTGGCGAGCGCTGGGCAGCAGCGTGCAGAAGCGCTGCCACTCTGTCGCTACAAGGTCCGACACACACAGGCTCGTCAAGCTGCAGGACAGCAGCGCCCACGCTAGCGCCTGCATCCCGAATGCAGCGTGGCCGCAGGGAACCTTAAGGCCGCGCAAGCCGGCAAGGTTTGTCATGGAGCTGATTCCAAACAGCTCGACGAGCGGGCGTGCGCCGTCCCGGTCTGTCGAGCAGCCACAAAGGCTCAGGCTTGTCATGCTGCTCAAGTGTTTGGCCTGCAGCGCTGACGCAAGCGCTGCCCCTGCAGGCCCTGGCAGTTCCTGGCGCCACATTGTCAGCGCCTGCAGTGCGCTCAGGCCAGTGGCAGACGCCAGAGAGGCAAACACCTCCGCAACGTCCTTGGGCGTGCCCTCAATCGTGGGTAAGCCCAGCTCCGTCAAACCATGCAGGTGGCTGCTGCGATACAGCATCGCCACAACCTCTGCGTCCGTGTCCACCACTGTGTTGTCACTGAGGTTCAGCTTGGTGAGGCGCAGGTGCGTTGAGCTGGTGAGCACGCGCACCACACGCGCTGTGTGCACTGCCTCAACAAAGCAGCCGCCCAGGTCCAGTTCGCGTAACCTGGACAGGTGCGTGTCCTGAAGATGCTGACATAGCTTATCAACTGTTGCCTGGATGCGACGGGTCTGTCTGCCATAATCAGCCAAGCTCAGGCTGGTGAGTGAAGTAATGATGGTGGGCCCGAACACCACACGGGTCCAGCCATTGTGTCCTCTGATTGACATGTCCATGCGTTGAATACACGATATGTGCGTGGCCGCTGCCAGCAACGCTGCCAGCGACTGCCAACCCTCTGAAACAGTTAGAGTGTCTGCCAGGTCCAGTTGTGTCAGTCCTGCCAGGTGGGGCGAGTTGAGGAGCGCGTTGCCAAGCTCCTCAGCATGCAGATCGTCAGCTAAGCAACCTGTCAGGTCCAGGTGCGTGAGGTTGGCCAGGGACGGGCAGCGCAGCGCTTGCAGCGCCCTGATGGTAGGGGAGGCCGGCCCGTCGCTTTGCCCTTGCCATTCCCACCTCAAGGCCAGTGTGCGCAGGCTGGACAGCTGAGATATGAGCGCCACGAGTGCTGACACGCAAGCAGCCTGTGCCATAGGGTCGTCACCTTGCTTTCTTCCGAGGTCGACATGCATGTGCGTGAGGGCAGCGTGCATGTGCACGCTGCTGTGCAAGCAGGCAAGGGCCGCCCATGTTGCCGCTGCGGAAAGGTGCTGCCTGCTAAGCTCAAATTTGGCGAGGCGTGTAAACGAGGTGGGAAGCAGCTGACCAGGGACTTGATAGGGCCACTCGGTGTCGCTATCCACGGCCAGGTCATACAGGTTGTTGCTTCGCATGGCGGTGATGCCATGCGTGTGGCACTCGCGCCAAAGCTTGCACACCAGCTTCACACCCTTGTTCACGCGGTGGGGTGCGAGGATGAGCGCCAACACATCGTCTGGCAACACGCTGAACGGACAGGCGGTGGCGGCGGCAGCGTCCGGTTGTTGAGCGTGTGACGCCACAGCAGTAGCAGCCATGATGACGCCAGAGGTTGCGTGCACCCCACACTGCTGATTGGCGTGCAAGCAAGGGCGTGTGGTGGTTGAGGCAAAGTTGTCACCTGCATGCAGGGGCAAGCCAGGCATCAGCAGCAGGCGCAGCAAACAAGTCATGTGGGGGGATGGGGGGTCGAGGAGGGGGAAAATAGGGCCAGACGTGTCTGCCTGCACGACCCCACCAACAAAGTTAGGGTATTGCACTAGGCTGCACAACAGCATGAAGAAACAGTGCGGTGGTCTGCAGTGCTAACGGTGGTTTGCAGTCAATGCACATTTCGATGTGGGCCACGCACAGCCCTGTGCTCCCCCTAACTAACGCGTTCCGCCCCCTTCAATACCCCCCCGTTAATATGGGGAGTGTACAGCCCCCTCACTCAGGGGCCCACGCAGGACATCATCGCGGCAAGCAGAATGCAAGCATGTGTGCAAGCACGTATGCAAAGGGCACGCATGCAAAGGGTTGTTGATATGTTGAGAGCGCTCGGCTGGTGGAGCTGAGAAACTGCCCTGTGCTGGGCACACTCAAACATCGAAATACTTGAAGCTCACTGAGCGTGAACCCTCCCAACTGCACCCATGCGCTAACTTCGGATCAATGGACCACGCAAGCAATACGCAAGCGCTGGCCAACCCACAACAAAGCGTGCCATGCTGAGGCTGGCGTGGTGCAGGTGCCTCAACACACCGAAAACCCCCATGTTACAAGGGTTTCGTGCAGAAGTTACACACATATCAGCCGGTGTGCGTACAAGAAGAGCATCATGTATGCTGGGCTGTTTGAGCTGCAGGTAGTTTGAACGCACTGTTGCGGATGTACAGCTCAAGAATCGCCAGCTTCAGCAGGCGGAGTATCAAGAACCTAACAAGGCCGCGGTCCCTACCGTCCGTGCACAAGCCTCGTGACAGGCAGTCATGACAACGACTCCCACCCAGCACGCGCATGAAACACACTTTGCCACGGTGCTTTGCTAGCACCCAAGGGTCCAGGCACAAGCTACTTACCGTATATGTGCTCAGAGTGCCAGTCGTGCTCGGCCACTGCCAGCTGCTCAACTAACGATGCACCACCGGTGTGACCGACAATGAGGGCGAGTGGATCCCGAGAAAGTCCTGCACACGAAAACGTCCTGATTTGTCAGGGCAAAACAGAATCACACAGCAAGCACGAGGAGCGTACTGACACTGATATTCAGGTCTTCACGCCACATCCGGCCACGTGAACGTGCAGGCCAAAACGCCACGATGCACAGCTTGCACAGCGCTTTGCGGCGAACTCCAGGTCAACCCTTTTGGCACAGAGAAACAATACAGTTTAACAGCCCCAGTTTGCCCTCCTCACCCTGCTGCTTTCTCTCCGCTACTGTGCTGCTGCTCCGTGTCGTCAAGACTTTGTTTGTTTACACGAACCACCAGCACGTGAAGTTTAACAGGGGCGTGACGTGGCAAGAGGCATATGATGTGTCAACGTGTGCAGGTGCAGGAAAGGATGCAGCACATGTGCCCTTTTGAGGCAGACAGGAATCAGGCTGAAGCCTGGCATGGGCCGCGCCAGGAGCAGCATGCAATGAACATCAGTGATCAACGTGCCTTACCGAATTAACTGCATGCAGCACAATACATATTGCACCATGTGTGCCAGAAAAGCTTGGGATCAATCATTCATCCACATCAGCGTCCACGTCAGTACCTGTGGTGGTTCCTCGCAAACCTGGCAAACCAAAGCGCACACAACAACATCCAGCAGGGCAACGTGCGTTCGCTGCTGGTGCTGACAGGATGCTACCGTCCATGCATCCTCCTCCATGCATGCCCCTCCATGCAAGCAAGCCAACAGGCGTTCACGCCAAGGAAGCGGAGGGCTAAAACACCTCGCAGTCCACACCCCACCAACGAGGGAGACCCCACACACCCACACGCAGCACACACCGGCGGCACTCTGCTCCCGCCGCGTCCAGGCGGCCACCCCAGAACAGCTGAGATGAGCGCACACCCGTGCCCCACCGTCAACTCTAAGGGACCAAACACCTGAAACACCACCTAGGCCAGGCTGAGACGGAGCCGCCACTGGATGCGACACTGAGAGCAATACTTGCGAAGAGCACGCATTGCCCGGCTGAGAGGCTGGCCACACCCTACACAAACCGCTGCTAGTCCAGATGGACGAGAAGGCCGCTTGGGACGACAACACCCCCATGTGGACGGACAACAGGGTCCTGGGAATGCTGCAGGCCAGGTGCTCATGAAGCTTGGAGCGTTGAACTGCAGCTTCATTTCGGCGCGCACGCAGCATGGTGACCGCTGTGCGCACTACCGCCGCGGCCGTCATGTTGTTGGCTTGGCCCGAGGCCCGCGCCGACCAGATAGCATAGAGCGTGGTCCTGCGCAGCGCCTGCCATAAGGCTGCTCTGGGTGCAACCGGAGCGGCCTGCCACAGGCGACGATCGTCCGCCACAATAACGGCGGGCGCCAACCGCGGGCGTGCGCCGTCCAGCGCGTGCCACAAGCGTGCCAGCCACTCGATAGCCGGCCTGTACGTGGGGCATTCCAGGAACAAATGCGTGTAGGTTTCCAACGTCGACGTCTGGCAAGCCACACATATGGCGGCCCTACGATCACCACAATCATTCCGCCCAAACACCCGCATGGCAGCACATGGCAACGCTGCATGAGCAAGACGGTATGCGAACACACGCAAGTGATTCGACACAGGTGCACTTCACAAGGACTGCCAGAAGTGGGCATATGCACAAGATTCCCCCCCGTCCCGCTCCCGGCAGCCCCCTGGTCCTGATCTGGCGGCCGCGGCGCATGGTGATGAAGCGGCGTCCCAGGCAATCGGGCGTGGTGGTGTAGTTGCTGTTGGGTTGGATGGCGCTGTTGCGCCGGCTGCACTACTGCAGGGTCCACTTGTGGCAGCACCGGCTGGTGGGGCTGTTGGTTTGGCTGTTGCGGCATGGCTGGCTGGGGTTGTTGATGCTGAGACAGGGGCTGCTGCAAGGGCTGCTGGACAGGTTGTTGCGGCGTAGTTGGTAGGGGCTGCTGTTGTTGCTGTGCCACAGGGTGTTGGTGCTGCCATTGCTGGGAGGCGGCGTTGCGCTCGCCG
This sequence comes from Chlamydomonas asymmetrica, assembly GCA_001662385.1. Classification (NCBI taxonomy): domain Eukaryota; kingdom Viridiplantae; phylum Chlorophyta; class Chlorophyceae; order Chlamydomonadales; family Chlamydomonadaceae; genus Chlamydomonas; species Chlamydomonas asymmetrica. The sequence goes on along the minus strand of BDDA01000363.1, from coordinate 93,840 downwards.
CGCGCTGGGCGGGGAGGTACTGGCGTAAGGCGATCCATGCGGGGCCCGGGGGTTGATTAACTATCTGGCATCCGCTGCCCTGGCAGGTAGGATGGCGTGGCAGCAATGCGTGCTCACTCACATGCAACTAAGTGATGCAGTGATGATGCAGTGGTGAGGTAGCGCTGCTGCTGCTGCATCCCTGCTGAATCCACCCACCCACATACCTAGCGCTGGCATGACATGCGCCCTGCCTGCCTGCCTGTGGCAGCGATCAACACCAGCACGGCTGCCATCTAGCGCACACCAGCGCCACGACCACCAGTGTGCAACGCCCTAAATCATCTTGGGCGCTTGAGATGATTTAGGGCGTTGCACACCTCAACAACCAGCCCTTCCTGACATGGTTGCAAAATGTATGCACCAGGTATACATAGGCTGCAAGGCCTGTGGATGAGCGCCACATTGCAGCTTTGCACATGCTGTGTTGTGCAGGCATGCTGTGCACAAAGAGCCCTACATGTCAATATGCGCCAGCACCGCCAGCAGGGCCAGCAAGGTGACGCTATCCGCTGCAAATCCGCTAGCTGTTGACCGCAAGTCACCGCATTGCACGCAGCTACCCCTGGCACATGCGCACTGCATGCGGATGGACAAGGAAGAAGGCATGGCTTGCACTGCAGCAGTAGGGGCCGATCTATCAGCACAATACACAGGAGCGTTGTCGATCAGAATCATCAGCTCTAGTGTTGCTGACACTCGTGCATAACACGTGTATGGGCAGGCACAGTGAGCCCCCCGTGACACAACGTTACGACCTGGTTAGTTGTGACCCGCATGCAAGGACACACAAGGAGCAGGACGGGTGCCAGCAGCGTCATTGCGGGTGTGACTCGCTGACAGGGTTGCTCACAACACTTGAGCGCATATAAGCAGAACACACGGTATCCGTACACAATACCTACCAATGTCACACGCGCACGTTGCACCGCAGCCGGCAGCGCGGCGGATGCCGTACGATAACCCAGCAGCTAAGATGACCACCATGCAAACCACCTCGGGAGTGATTGAATGCGTCCTGCCAATCGTGCCCATAGTCCTGCCATGGCGCTGCCAACAGTACACTGCTGGTGCGGCCAGGTTACGTGTCAGGTGCTGGCTGGTGCGGCAAGACACTCACTCTATAAACGGGAGTTCATCACTGCCGGGCCACACACGGTATACGCTACAATGCGCCCGCTAGCAGGTGCACTGCTGGTCGCGCTCATTTGTTGCGTGTGCATGGCATGTGCTGGACAATTGAGCGCAACCAGCGCGACATGCTGCAAGGACGCACACACAAGCGCATGACGCACACGCACATGGTGGCATGGCCCAACAGGAAGTAAGTTACGTCTTACTTAACTAGTCTTATGTAACTAGACTTATGACATGCACACACATGCACACACGCACGCATGTACACAGGCATGCACACACTTGCTTGCACAGGCACTGCTTAAGGCGGCATGCACCACCTGCGACAGCCCAACACAGCTAGCGCATCACGCACCCTCACACACCCGCCGACCAGCCAGCTCACTCTCTCACTTGCCTTGCAGCTATATTGCAGTTGGCCCGCACAGCAACATACACAAGCAGCAAACCATCCTAGGCGCCCTCAATAAGATATAGATGGCTGTCAGAAAATGGTGTGCTGATAGAACCACTTAGTTGGCGATAGACTCCCAATGTCCCGCAGGTGCGGTATGGCCTGGCATGCCGCAGCCAAGTGTGGTACTAATGGCTTGTGCACATAGATGACGCGCAACCCGGCCAGGTGCATTGAAGCCCGCAGCGCATCACACAAAGGCGCAATTCCATCGCTGGCATCTTGGTTGCTGGCATCTTGGTCGTCCTGGTCACTGTCGAAGGAAGTTGACAAATCGACAGATAGCGTGTGCAGGCGCGACAGGGCCGTGGCGGCACGCAGGGCGGCGCCCAATGCCGTGATGGCGGACCTGCACCAGTTGTTGTCAAAGCTGCGGCGATCTTCTTCTTGAATCCATAGCTCCTGCAGCGCTGTCAGGTGCTGGCCGCTGGGCAGCAGCACGCAGTGAGAAGCGCTGCAAGTCTGCCTCTGCAAGGCCCGACACCCACAGGCTCGTCAAGCTGCATGATAGCAGTGCCCACGCTACCAACTGCATCCCAAATGCACCCCATTCACGGTCGCCGCAGGAGAACGAAAGGTCGCGCAAGCCGCCAAGGTTTGCGATGGAGTTGTTAGCGAACAGCTCGACGAGCGCGCGCGCTCCATCTTGGTCAGTCCAGCAGAATTGAAGGTTCAGGCTTGTCAAGGTGCTCGGGTGCTTGGCCTGAAGCGCTGACGCAAGCGCCGCTGCTGCGGGCCCTAGCAGGTCCTGACCCCACATGACCAGCGTTTGCAGTGCACTGACGCCAGTGGTGGACGCCAGCGATTGGAATGTCTCTGCAACATAAAGAGGGGGGCCCTTGATTTCGGGCAGGCGCAGCTCCGTCAAGCCACGCAGGTGGCTGCTACGCCACAACATCGCTGCAAGATCTGCACCCATGTCCACCGCATTGTATTGGAGGTTGAGCTTGGTGAGGCGGAGGTGCGTTGAGTTGGTGAGAACACGCATCACACGCGCTGTGTGGGCTGCCTCATCATCAAAGCAGCCAGACAGGTCCAGTTCGCGTAGCCTGGACAGGCGCAGGTCCTGGAGATGCTGACACAGCTCATCAACTGCTGACAGGTTCCGAAAACTCACATAAGGCAAGTCCGGGCTGGTGACACGATGACACGAAGGTGGGCCCGAACACCACACGGGTCCAGCCGTGGGCGCCACCGCATGACAGGTGCATGTGCTGAATGCAAGACAGGTGTGTGGCCGCTGCAAGCGACGCTGCCAGTGACTGCCAACCACCTGATCGTGTGCCAGTGTTTGCCAGGTCCAGTTGCGTCAATCCTGCCAGGTGGGGCGAGCTGAGCAGCGCTTTGCCAAGCTCCTCAACGTGCAGGTCATCCTCCAGGCAACCGCTCAGGTCCAGGTGCGTGAGGTTGGCCAGGGACGGGCGGCGAAGCGCTTGCAGCGCCAAGATGGTAGGGGAGGCCGGCCCGCTGCTGTGCCGTTCCCACCGCCACCCCCACCTCAAGGCCAAGGTGCGCAGGCTGGACAGCACGGAGATGAGCGCCACCAGCGCTGACACGCAAGCGGCCTGTGCCATAGGGTCGTCATCTTGCCACCTTCCAAGGTCGACATGCAGGTGCGTTAGGGCGGCATTAACGGCATGTACGTGCGTGCTGCTACGCAAGCCGGCAAGGGCCGCCGTTGTTGCCGCGCACTCTCTGTCTAGCACAACTGTGCCGAGGCGTGTGAACGAGGCGGGGAGCAGCTGACCAGGACGTTGATAGGGCCACTCAGTGTCGCTGGGCATTGCCAGGCGGTTGCATCGCCGTGATGCCATGCGTGTGGCAAGCGCGCCAACGCTTGCACACCAGCTTCACACCCTTGCTCACGCGGTGGGGTGCGAGGATGAGTGCCAGCACATCGTCTGGTAAGTAGGTGAAAGGACAGGCTGCGGCCCCGACTGCGTGTGACGCTGCAGCGGTAGACGCCATGATGCCGTCAGGGGTTGTGTGCACACTGCCAGCAGGCGTGCAGGCGAGGGTGTGTGCTGGTTGAGGCAGCGTTGTCGCCTGCAAGCACAGGAAGCCCAGCATCAACAACAGGAACAGCAAGCAAGTCATGTGGGGGTGGGCGGGGGGGTGGGCGGCAGGGCACTCGTCAGGCGTGCCTGCCTGCACGATTCCACGAACAAAACTGTGGTAGTGTGCTAGGTTGCACAACAGCATGAAGACAGTGTGATGCTCTGCGGTGGTAACGGTGCTTTGTAGAGGGGTGGACTGGCCGAAGGCCAGTCTCACATTCCTCCTGCGGGGGTCCGGGAAAATAAGGGTTGTTAATATGTTGAGTACGATCGGCAGGTGGAGCTGAGAAACTGCCCTGTGCTGGGCAGACTCAGATATCAAAATACTTGAAGCTCACTGAGCGGGAACCCTCCCAACTGCACCCATACGCATACTTTGGATCAAAGGACCACGCAAGCGCTGGCCAACCCACGACAAAGCGCACAGTGCTGAGGCTGGCGAGGTGCAGGTGCCTCAACACACCGAAAACCCCGTTTCACAGGTTTTTGTGCAGCAGTGATAAACATATCCACGGTGCGTGTAGGCGAAGAGCAGGATGCTTAAACGCGCTGTTACAGAGATACAGCTTGTCAGATAAGCCACTGTCAGCAGGTGGAGTATCCAGAACCTAACAATGCCGCGGTCCCTACCATCCATGCATGAGCCTTGTGACACACTTGCGACGATGACTCCCACCCCAGCAAGCGTGTGAAACACATTGCAGCAAGCAACCAAAGGACCAAACACAGATAACATACCCTGTATGTGTTGAAAAATGCCAGTCGTGCTCGGCCACTGCCAGCCTGCTTGAACGACGAGGCCCCACTGTCAACCAGTGTCCTGGACGAGGACGTGTTCAAACAGCGTAGACACAAACACACGGGTGGATCACGATAAACCGCAGCGACCTACACACGAAAACAACGTGACTTGTCAGGGTGAAACATAGTTACATCAGGCAGGAGGCGCGTTCTGAAACTGACATTCAGGTCTTCATGCCATATCCGGCCACGTGAACGTGCAGGCAAAAAGGCCAGGTTGCACAGCGCTTTGCGGCTTAACCCCCGATCAGCCCTTTTTAAGACAAAGCAAAGCGGTGCAGTTTCAAAGCCCCAGCCTGCACCCCTCACCTCACTGCTGCTGTCTCTCCGCTACCAAGTTGTCAGCCTGTGCAGCTTTGTCACGACACAAGGAACTTCACAGCAGCTTCAAGCGTTTCACTGGGGCGTGACAAGGCATACGGTGCGTCCAAGTGTGCAGTAGTGCAGCAAGGTCACACAGTGGCACCTTTGCCCTTTTGAAGCAGCCAGGAATCATGGCGAATTACCTGGCATGGGCCGCGCACGCCGGGATGCGAGCAGCATGCACGCGTGGCAGCGAGCGCCATGGCGGTTGACTGCATGCACCGCATTACATGCGGCACCCTGTGTGTAAGGGAGGGTTGGGATGAACTCCACATCCGACCCTTCTGCACCACGGCGGCTGCCTAGCTCGGTAGCCTCGGTGAAGGATCCCATGCAGCCGCCCCAAGCGCACGCACCTTCAAGCACACCCATCCAGCAGGGCAAGGCATGTTGACAGCAAGATGCTGCCCTGAATGCATCATCATCCATGCATGCATGCATGTCACTTCCCTTGCCTCAGGCACCTGCCTGCGCCTGCACCCCCGCCTCGCTCACGCACTGGATGTATTGGATGCATTGGATGCAATGGATGCAATGGGTGGCCCCTGCCCACCCAGCAGGCTGTGGCTACAAGTTCAAGTTGCGCTGCTGCTGATTTCTGTGGTGAATCAATGAACTTGCATCCGCTGCCCTCGTGCATACATCAGACGGATGGCCTGGCCACCTGTGCGCTCACTCACTCGCTCGTTCACATGCAAGCCAAGCATTGCAACGATAAAGCAGCGTTGAGATAAATAGCGTGGCTCTGCTGTGTCGCTGCTGGATGAGCCCATATACCCCCTTCCCCCCAGTGCATGCATGCGTCCATGCATGAAGTACATGCAGGCCTTTCCTCCCGTTCCTCTGAAGCTGAAAACACATACCAGCACACGTACACACAACATGTGTTTGCGTGACTATACTCATACAGTCGTGCGCGGCGGTCAGTGTCATCATCTACCTACGTACGCAGCCATGTGCATGCGTGAGAGCGTGGCAGTTGCTGACCACTTGTGACTAGCATAACATGAAGCATGCAGCGGTGGCCACGCGAGCAGCCTAGCCTGCTGGCGCCATCCCTGGTATTTTGGTGGTGAGGCAATGGGCTAAATGGGCCCACCAGCAGTGGTGCAGCGGGCCTACTGATGCATCTATCGCAGTGCGCCCCTGCCCCCCACCAGCAGTGGTGTGAACACTGTACAGCCACCTTGCCACCAGTGATGCCTGCCGGTAGATAGCTGCTTTGCTGCGCCGTAAATCCACATTCCGCAACGCCATTGCTGGTCATTACTTCCAGAACGCGTGAGCAATTAGAGCAATGCTTCGGCGCATATGCATGAGGTCAAACTTGCCAACGTAGGTATACGCGAAAGGCAATAGATCGGTGCTGCTGCAGCACAAGATGCATGCGCGCTGCACAATTTGTGTGTGCATGCGGTGGCAACTCAGCCGCCAGCAGTGCGGCCATGCATGCAGGTCCCCCATTGGCGTGATTAGCGCGCAAATGTGCTGCCCGATGCCTGCTGCATGAATAGCCGCCACCACCGCAGGCAGTGGTGGCCAGTCGTAGCTAGCAGAACTACTGCATGTGAACACTGATGACAAGGCTGAATGCAAAAAGGACGGCGGTGCTGCAGGGACTGGAAAACCCTGCAGTGGCGTTTGTACGGCGGTTCACCCAGCAGGGCAGCACTGATCAGGCAGCCCTCCAGGACCGTGATGGATCTTCATCAGCTGGGCCACGTGCATGCAGCACACTAGCTAGCTCGCGTCCAGTATGGATTGCACAGCCCACCCACCCGCCCACATACCTAGCGCTAGCTGACATGCAGCCCTGCCGGTGCTGCTGATGTCCATGATTGATCACTATCTGGCATGCGCTGCCCTCGCAGGTAGGATGGCCTGCTGGCAGCCATGCGTCCTCACTCACTCACATGCAAGCGTTGCAGCGATAAAGCAGCGTTACGATACAGGCTGCAGGGCTGCGAGCAAGGACGGAAGTGTTGCAGTAGGCGACAGCAGCGCGATCTGCCGCATGGATTGGGAAACTCATACATCCTAGCGGCATGTTTAGGCATGTTACTTGTGTTGGGCAGTGAACAGGCAGGACGGTGATGGATGGA
>BDDA01000363.1:69764-80442 GCA_001662385.1 Chlamydomonas asymmetrica | reverse complement strand
TCTGCTCGTGGTGCGGTTTCGAAAGCACCGGTTTCGCAAACGTGAAAACTGCTGGCCATAAGCTGTCCTGACCTGAGGAGATTAGCAGGCTACGCTGTTAAAACACGATATGTTATTTGTTTGTGCCTGTGCTTGATTGCCAACGGCAAGTTGCCCGATGGCTGCCCTCTGGACTCAGCCGAGCAGCAGGCCCGTTTCGCCACCTCAGTCCCGCTGACTGAGGAAGTGCAACAGAAAATCCTCATACCGATTGACGTGTATTGGGTTGTCTTAAGGCTCCCCAACATCCTGTCCCTGCTCTTGTGCTGCGTGTCCCCAAATGTTTGACCTGCCGAACGCGTGCCAAAGTCCAGCTTTGCAACCCCAGACCTGTTTCCAACACAACCACCTCCCAAAACTCTTTCATATTGATAGTATGCACCTTGTGCTGTAGGGGCCCCAAACCGTCCCGTGCCCGCTCTGCGGTGCCCGGTTTCCTTCCAGCCTTTCATGGTCAGAACATCAAAAGTCTCGCTTCGCCAATCCGGCACCGTTTCGCACACGACCGCCACCGAAAATGCTTCATATTTTTAGTATAGTACGTGCGTTGAAATGGCCCCGAATGGCCCAGCGCCGGGGGTGATGTGCCGCTTCAAAGTTAAGAGTTTCACCACCACCACCACCACTGCTGAATTAATAGTATAGAAGCAAGTATATTGTGTTCAAGCATTTTGCTTCCCGTTGGGCCATGCAGTGTGCTTGTGTTATGGATGTATCAAGTGTGTGGGGCATTGGATTGCTTGCTGCTGGAACGGACATCCCACCTCCCACCCCCCTTGCTTGCATGCGCGCATCCATGCAAGCGGCATGCTCCTTCCCGCACAGGCGAGTGCTTGGCTCTCTCACATGATCAGCGTCATCCTGCCGCCTGTGGGAGTGTGGGACGATGTAGGCTAGGCAGAGGACCGGAGGGGGAGGCTCTGGTGATGACGGATTCGAACAAGGGTTCTTGCCCTCAGCCTGAGAGGCTGCCAGCAAGGGTAGCTAGACTTCGTCGACACGGGAGTCCTGCATGGTTGACCGGCCAAACAGGGCCTTCGCAGTAAACCCAAGCCTGCCATGGACAATCATCGTGGCATGAAGCGCGTGGCCTTCCAAAGTAGGATGCATGCATGCAGCGGATGCGTACATCGGCTTGTCATGGGAGTCGTTGTCATGTGGGGCGCGCCACCTGACACTTATTAGTCAGCCGCAGCTGATACCATCATTGTTCAGCTGTGACACTCAAGATGTGTTACGAGAAGCCATCCACCGTTGTAGTGAACGCCGTTTGCAAGCCGTAATGACACCAGCAGACGGCAGCGAGCGTGAAGATGAGCGTGTACATGCTCGTCACGTACGGTCAGGGGACCTGGGGCACTTTCTCAAGCTTCTGCTTCTTCCTGGCCGCCATATTCACGGACCTGCTCCTCATCCGCTTTTGCCTGACTATGGCGTACGTCTTCCTCCTGATTCACGCGTTCATGGGGCTGCCAGCGGACACGTGGGGCCCTAACGGCTGGCTACCGTGGGGCTTTGTATTCTGGTGCTTGCTCTCAGGTTCGTGCCCTTACCTTGTGTTCTGTAACGCACTTCACGCGCCTGTGGCGCAACGTGTGCGCTGACAGGGCGTGTGGACTTGGTTTGACCTGTGTTTCGCCTTGCGCAGGCTCCTGCCACGCCATATCTTTCTCGCAGCTGCTTTGGCAGGAGCGGCACGTGTCTTTGCCTGGCGAGGATGAGGAGCAGCTGTGGAGGTGTATTTATAGGTGAGCTGGGGTATGAACTCATTCAAGCGGTGTACTGCGGAGTGAAGCCCTTGTTGCTGCAGCGCCGCAGAGAAGCACAGTCATTCTCCAGGTGAAATAAACAACACAGTGTTAATTACCATCAGCCAAGCCTGCCTCTGCGTGGTCTTCGTCGTGCGCCGCCTGCTGCGCAACACGATGGTGGGATCACCAGGCAAATATACGCTGCCGCGCGGCAGGACTGTCACACCCGGCTTTTGGCAAGCTGCACAACCGTACTGCGGCCGCAATCCAGCATAATAGGTGTGGGGGTCGTGCGTGCATGGCGTACCGTGCCACACCCACGCGTGTACGTCACAAAGCCTACCCGGGTGCAGCCTCCAGCTGGACAAACTGAACCCAGCCTCATAAGATGTGCCTTGGGCGCCCGCACGCAACGCACGTGTCTGTGCACGCTCATTTGGCGCCCCACCCCCCTGCGCGTGTACGTCCGCGTCAACCTCAAGCTGCCGCTACGTATCGTGCAAGCGCTGCCATGCTGCCATGCTGTCGCCAAACTCAACAGGTGCAGCGGCATGGGGTGGCTCTTTGTTTGCTGTGATGCTGTCCATGCTGCCAGCAGGCACAGCGGCATGGCGCGGCTCTTTGTCTGCTGTGATGCTGTCCATGCTGCCAGCAGGCGCAGCGGCATGGTTTGGCTGGGAATCGCCGTCGTGCTGTTGACCTGTGCGCAGGCATAGCGGCACTTGGTGTGACTGTTTATTTGTTGGAAGCGCTGTTGCTCTGTCTGTTGCTGTGTCTCCTCTCTTCTGCACGTGCAGGCGCAGCGGCATGGGTCGTCTTGAGTTCCGTGAGGCGCTGGCGCGGGGGCGCTGGGTGCGCGCAGCCGCCGGGGAGGTGGTGTACCTCAAGGTGGGGCGCTGGAGGTAGGGGCCTAGGGTTCAGGGCTGCGGGTTGAGGGACTAGGGTTTAAGAAGCCATAGACCCGAGACTCTAGGCCGGCCTACGTCGCTACCTCCAAACCCTGATGTGGGTCACCACCTGTGCCCACCATTCCCCTCTTCCTCCCCCACCCACCCCTGCAGGGCTGCCACCCAGTGGAGCTGAGCCTGGTGGTGGAGGGCTGCCTGGCCTTCAGCACTGACCTCACGCCACACAAGTACAGGTGGGGGGGGTGCAGGGTGTGTTTAGAATTGGTTGGTTCCCGTGGGGCCATGCAGTGTGCTTTCCGTGGGGCCGTGCAGTGTGGTTATGTTATGCGTGATGATGATAACTGCACCTGATGGTGGCGAGCTGTCTGGGCTGAGCTGGCGGCTGCCGCGAAGAGAACGGCGGTCTGATGGTCTGAGTCGGTGGCTGTAGTAAAAGCGGTCTGTAGTGAAAGTGTATTAAAAATGTCTGAGCTGCTCCAGTGGTGCTGCCGCTGAAGCTGATCAGCGCGCAACGCGCGAGGGCACCCCAGCCCGAGATGCAGCGCAGGTGCACGTGAGCAGGGCAAGCAGAGCGACAAAAGGACTAGAAACAGTGCAGGGTGTGTGTGTGGGTACGTGGTGTGCATCACTGACGGTATGTTGTGGCCTGCAGCGATGGCCAGCAACGGCACCAACGTATGATCATCAGCATGTGTCAAATGAAGCGCAGTCCAACATGACATGCATTAAGAAGAGGCACAGCAGAGCGCAGCATCGACTTCATGCCGGGCCACGCATGCCCCCATCCACACCCCTCCACTGCGCCTGACCCCTCCACACCCCTCCACCCCTTACTGCACTGCACCTCACTGCACCACCCCTACACACCCATCTGCAGGCTGCTGCACAGCGGTGAGATGTTCCACTTCCGCCTGCTCAACCTGTTTGGCGTGTACATCGGCTGCGACGTGCACGGCGGCATCATCCGCCGCGTCGTGGCGCAGGTGAGGCAGGTGCAGCAGCTCCAACAGCAGCAGCAGATGACCTGTTCTGATGGGCAGCAGCAGCGGCAGCAGCACTAGGGCCAGCGCCAGCAGCGCTGGCAGCGCCAGCAGCAGAAGCAGCAGCAGCAGCACCACCACCACCACGGTACGCCCCGGTGAGCAGCAACAGCAGCAGCAGCAACGGCAGCACCAGCACCAGCGCCAGAGGCAGCTTCATCACGAGCGGCAGCAGTGTGAGTGTCCTCCTGAGCGCCTGAGGGGTGGTGGTGGTGGTGGTGGTGGGTAGGGCTTGGCTTGAGGGCCGATAGGCCTCAGGCACGTCAGGATTACGGGAAGCACTTCAGGGTTGCTAGAGATGAGCTTCAGGGTGTGTGGGGTGGAAGCTTAGGTGGACACAAGCATGCCTGCTCGGCAAACCAGTCACGCATGCGATGGCGACAATTTACCCCCACCTCTCTGGCAGCAGCAGCCAGCCGGCACAGGCAGGATGCCGCCATGCACGCCACACAGGTTTATCAGGATCAGGGTCAGGGTCAGGATCAGGATCAGGATTCTGACCAGGGTCAGGGAATATCAGCACAGCTCCTGCTGGCCTGTGTGCAGATAGATAGGCCTTGCCGCAGCTGACAGCAATCGCCGCCGCAGCAGCAGCATGTTTCCCGGTTGCTGCCAGCCGGGAAACATGCTGCCTTGAGCATCGCTTTCACAGTCATTCGTGGTTGCCATATCAACAGCTGCTGCGCTGTGTGTCATGCTGTGTGTGTGTCGTGCGGCGCATGCGTTGGTGGTCAGACGGATGTGTTGATGTACAGCTGGAGCCCTGAGGCGGTCAACCAGCTGGCCTTCGGGTGAGTGACACAAGCAAGGGGGCACCAGCTGGCTTTTGGCCTTTGGTTGAGAGCATTACAGGGGGGGTATGTAGGCACCAAAGCATTACAGGGGGGGTATGTAGGCACCAAAGCATCACAGGGGGGTTATGTAGGCACCAAAGCACGCGCAGCTCACCGACACGCTGCTGAACAATGATGCATCACCACTGCCACCGCCACCGCCACCATGCTGCAGCCTACGGCACGCGTGTGTAGATGGCCGTGTGCAGCTGTGTGTCCGCGAAGGGGCAGCGACAACTGAATAGACCTGCTAGTTCGGCAATTGCGTGGGGTGTGTGCGTCCCTGCACACCCCTGCACGAGGCCCCTCCCCCTGCTAGCTGCTGCCCTCATCAGGGCTGACTCACTCAGGAATTCAGTAAGCGCTGTGCGCGTTGTGCTATCCACTACAAGCAGCGGGTGTAGTAGGTGACAGGTCTGCCATCCACTACAAGCAGTGGGTGTAGTAGGTGACAGGTCTGCTATCCACTACAAGCAGCGGGTGTAGCAGGTGACAGGTCTGCTATCCACTACAAGCAGCGGGTGTAGTAGGTGACAGGTCTGCCATCCACTACAAGCAGCGGGTGTAGTAGGTGACAGGTCTGCTGTGAGGCCCTGACCCTTGCCCCCGCGCCCTGCTGCTGCCTGCTTCCTGCCGCCTGATGCCTGCTGCCCGTTGCCATCAGCATCTCTCCCGCGGTGGCGGCCTTCTGGCGCAACCTGGTGCTCTACCAGCTAGGCTCCGCCCTCACCACGCAGCGCGGCGCGCCCGTCATTCCCCTTTCCCTCCTGCCCTACCCCGGGAGCAAGGCGACCCACATCGGCGCCTCATCCGCTGCCGCAGCAGCCACAGTCACAGCCACCGCTGAACCCACCACCACCAAGCGCAGCGCCGGTGTGGAGACCGTGTTTGTTGGTGGGGGCATCGATGAGTTGTTGGCGGAGGTGGTGGCGCATGATGAGGGAGTGCTGGAGGATGGGGAGGTGGTCATGGTGGCGCCTGCCGGGGCAGCGGTGGGGAGCTTTCAAGGCGGCAGCGGCGGCGGTGCTGCCGATGTGACCGGCAGCAGCAGTAGGCGGAGGAGGCAGCGGCAGCGGCGGAGGCATCCGCAGCTGCGGTCCAGGGGAGGCGCTGGCGATGCTGGCGGCAGCAGCAGTGCCAGCAGCGGCGCCAGCGACCACTACGGGCAGCAGAACGGTCGTCCAGGAGGGAACGAGAGCGGCGGCGGGGCTGCTGCTCTCGGGGCTGCTGCTGTTGGAGCTGCTGCGGTAGGTCGCGCTGGTGGTGGTGAGGCACAGCGTGATAATGGCAATGAGTGCGAGCCGGGTAATGAGGAGGGCCGCCGTGGTGGGCCGCTGTCAGCGCGCTCTGTCAGCGGCGGCTCGCTCACCTTCACGCGGGAGACGGCACGAGAGGTGTACTGCGATATATCAAGCGCGGCTGGGCCTGCGCAGGCTGCCAGTGCTGCGGACACACACGCGACCTGCCCTGCTGCAGCTGCTGCCGCGAACACCCCCTGCCGCAACCACCACCACCACCATCATGACACTGCTGAGGATCGTGCAGCTCAGTCCGCCGCATCATCATCGTCTCTATCGTCTCTGTCATCGAGCAGGGCGGGAGCGGCAACGGGTGCGCGGGAGGGCGGTGGCTCTGTCAGCGGCGGCGGCGGCAGCGCGGCGGCGAGCGTGGCGCATCTGCGGGTGGCGCTTGAGCATGCCAGCTATGCCTGCACAGGTGCGGGCGGCGGGCGGACCCTGCCCCTGGGGCACCTGGCGAGGGCACCTTACTTATGGTTTTGTGAAGGTGGTGGGGCATGAGGGTTCACGTCAGTGAGTTAGGTGTGTGTTGGAGTTCGCATGCTGGTTGCATTGCGTTGCATCGCCGACCCGTCACCGTGACCCGTCACTGCCAGCCAGAAGCAGCCTGCGCTGCTGCCGGCTACGCTCTCAACCTGCGAACTTCACCCAATGCGGTACACCTGCAGTGTACCTCTCTGTGTGCATCCGCCTTTCCTCCGTTGCAAATGCTAGGCATGAATGAGTGCATCCCCCATAAGAGCTCGCCAAGGCCTACGCCCGCCTCCCCCCCACACACACACGTTCCCTGACCCCCACAGGGGATCCCGAGGCGACCGGCTGGACGCTTGGGGCACGATCCCGCGACTTCACTGCGCCGCTGCAGCCCTGGGAAACAAACACGCCGGCGGCGGAGGCAGCCGCCGCTGACCGCTGCTGCGGCGCTGCGCTTGCGCGTGTGCGTGCCTTGGGCGCGCGGCTGCTGGTCACGCTGAAGTGGCTGTTCAACAGCATCCACCTGCTGCCGCCGATCGGCATCCGCCACTTTGGTGAGAGGCTGCTGCGTGTGCGCGTGTGTGCATGGTGTGGGTCGCTTGTCAACGTCACACTCTGCCTCACGGACGACGACAGTACACTTGTTTCCAATTCGGTGCCTTACTTCCGTCAACCCGCTATGTTGGCAAGGGTTTTGCATCTATGACATAGCCGAACCCCCCAAATGTGCCCGGCGGTAGCGGGCCTGTACCGCATGCTGCATTTGCTTTTGCCCCACCACCGCCATGTAGAGGCTGCTCAGGAATGGCAGGCACAACACGACGCACGGCACCAAAACTGCAGAACCCTCCACAGCACTGACATTTTGTCCCCTCACAGTCAGAATCACTGAGTCAGAATGTGTTCTTGATAATGCTGAACCAGTGTAGCTGAACCAGTGTAGCTGAACTTCCATTAAGGGTGAATCCATCGGTGATTCGGAACCCAACCCAACCCCTTGAACAGGCACCTCTATCGCATACCGTTTAGACTGAGCCTCAGCCTCCTATGATTGATCCTCTCTCTCTCTCTCTTGAACGCGCTCCCTCACTCACTGCCTGCATCGTTGCCGCTGCCGCTGCCGCCGCCGTCACCGCCTCCAGGCTTGCCGCTGAGCGGCATGCAGGCCGCCGCGCGCGCCCGCGCCTTTGCCGAATACCACAAGAAGCTCCTGGGCAGCACCACAGACACGCCCACAGCTGCCGCCAATAATCACCCCATCGCAGGCAGCAGGGCGCTCGCGCATTCGCTCGCGGCGATGTCGCTGCTGCGCAGCAGCGTCGCGTCGCTCGGGCAGTGCCGCCGCAGCGGCCGCAGCGTGCTGGCGGCTTCGGCTGCCTCCGCTGCCTCCGCCGGCGGTGGTGCTCCGCCGGGCGGCAGCGGCAGCGCTGCGGCACCGACGCCTCTGATGCCTACGCCTCACCGCCGTCCTGCTAACAGCCGTGCTAGCAACTATGCTAGCACTCAGCCGCGCGGTGTGGTAGGGGGGTCGTCCGCGTCTGCGTCTGAAGCAGAACGGCGGGAGCGCGTTAATGGTACCGGCGACGATCAGGATGGCCGGCACGATGATAACAGTGAGGATGGTGGCGAGGGGCGGCACGGCGGCACCAGCGAGCGCATGCGCCGCCGTGATTGGAGCGAGCATCCAATGCCGCCACCGCTGCCACAGCAGCAGCGGCAGCGCTCCAGCAGCAGCAGCAAGGCTGGAGCAGTTCTCAGCAGCGTCAACGGCGCAGGCAGCGGGAGCGGCCTCCGACCAATACGCAGCGGGCTGCAGGTGGCAGGCAAATCTGCATCGCGGCGGGGCACAGTATCCAGCAGCGCTGCTGCCTACACACCGCCGCCTGATGCATCCTCAGCTGCCACTGCCGCTGCCGCTACGGCGGCGCAAGCCGCCCCCGTTCCTGCCCCTGGTAGCAAGGCACGCCGTGAGCAGCAATGGTACCACGCCAGCTCGTGCTGGCCGATGCTGCAGCTTACAAAACAGCAGCACCGCAGCTCCGGAAGCCAGCCTGGTGCGGGCGCCTTGACCAGCGCAGCCGCAGGCGCCGGTGACGTGGGCCCTGCTGACGTGCGCATCCGTGTGGATGGCGATGGCGGTGTTGGCGGCGGTGGTGTGCTGGGCGACGAGGAGAGCGCGGCGGTGGAGGGGCGCGCGGTGGCGTTCCGCAGCGCAGAGGAAGCGGAGTACGACGAGGGCAGCGTGCACGCCGCCACGAGCGCGCGGCGGGCAGCGGCGGCGGAAGTCGAGGCGGCAAACCAGGCCTTCCTGGCGCACGCGCAGGCGCTGCAGCAGGCGCGCCACTCCCACACCCACGACCACGACCACACCCACACCCATGATCACCATACCACCTCTAAAGCTACAACGGGGGCGCTGCGGCGGAGCCCTGACGCGCCGCAGGATGCGCAGGAGGAAGAGGAGGAAGAGGAGGAGCAGGACCTGCACCGCGGCCAGCAGCAGGGCCATGGCCAGCACCACCGCACAAGACACGAACCAGATGCACGTTTGCGGGCGGGTGCTGCTGGAGGTGATGTCAGTCATGGCGATGCTGCCCCCGCTGCTGCTGCACACACGCTGCTCGTGCTTGACGACGGCGGCGGCGGCTCCGATGTCAGAGCGCACGGCGGCACGGTATGCTTTGAATAGGAGGGCGTTGGTGCTCCTGTGGGCACTTCCTCTGCCTGCCCTTGCTCCTAATGGTACTCACTGCGGGCGGTGCTGTCGGCTTCACCGCCGCCTATTGAACGGTGGGGTGGTGCCCCCTTGGTAACCGTTGACCCGTCGTCGCCCCCTTCCGCCGCTCCCGCTATCGCAGCACGGGACTGAAGGGCACGGCACTGCCGCCCGCTATGCGATTGCTGCTGCAATATCTGCCGCCGAGCGGGCGTAGCGGTAACGAGAGGAGCTCCGCTTGTGTGCGCTGCCATCTTCGCTGTGCTGATGCGGCCACCTCGCCGCACCACACCAGTAAACCACTGCACCCAACACCCAACACTTATAGTATGCATATGCTGCACTACTAGCACTGCCGGTGTCCACGGCTGGCACTGTGTGTGTGATAAGCATAATGTTGTCGATGCGTTGAAAAAGCAAGGGACGCACCAGTATCATGTGTGTTATACCATGCATTGAGATGCATGCATGCAGGGAAGCAGGGTGCATGGTTGTAAGCTGCGCCAACACCCTGCAGCGTGCAGCTTTACACTGACTGCCGCGGTCAGATAGCCCTCCTCATGCGTGTGCGGGCGTTGCGATCAGTAGCCCTCAAGTAGCCAAGTGCGGTCGGGTAGCCGTGCAACCTACCTTGCAACAAGTGCGGGCGCTGAGGGTCAGTCCTCCATGCACAGCATGGGCGCAAGCGGGCGCGGCGTGCACCTGCCTGCCTGCAGATGCACTACTGACGTCCATGCTGAAACCCTGAACCCTGAACCCCTAAACCCCTGAACCCCTGAACCCTAGCCTGAACCCCAGGTTGAATGAGTGCGGGCCTGGCGACTGTGCTGCCAGGGTCGCGGCTTGCCGTGGTCATACCAGATGCATGACACGTGCTAGCTCGCAGTGCTGAGCACTGCACGACGCCCGTGACCTGCCATGTGGCGATGTATGATGTTGCTTGGTTTATGCTGTGCCGGGCTGGGCTCCGTGCTGTGCTGTGCTGGGCGTTGCTTGGTCCATGCTGTGCTGGCCCCAGGACCTGCAATCGAGTTGATTGTGCTCCTGCTGATGCGCGCACCGAGGTTTGATGAGTTTGCTTTGGTGATGCGTCATGCAGCAGCAGGCATCGCTGGCGGCAATGCAAGCTGTTTGGGCTGTTTATGTGCACGCAGCGTGTTCTGCCTTCTGCAATTCCGTACATGCATGGAGACTCTCCCGCGTACAACTCCGTCGTGCCTGTAACCCTGGCCCACATTAACACTTGATGCGCCATTGTACCGTGAACACGTACCGGCAGCGCCCATCACTGCGCGGGCAGCAGGCGGTGGTGGTGAGGGGGGAAGGGGCGGGGAGGGGCCAGCTGCTAGGGTAGCCACTGCGATGCATCAGGCCTGCTGCACCCCTGCAGGTAGACCCACTGCATCACCAACGATCAAGCATGGCGCCAGCAGGCATGCGATGCCTTGGCGAGGCGGCGCATAGGGGCAGGCAGGCAGCTGGTGTCCTAGCTGTAGCAGCGAGGTGCCTGAGGTATGGTAAGGGAAGGGGCATGGGTGACGGAAGGCAGCACCAGCCAACGCGCCGTGCCCTGCATGGGTGTGCTTTGGACAGCGATGGTTTGCCAGGTTTGCATGGGA
>BDDA01000363.1:44114-68792 GCA_001662385.1 Chlamydomonas asymmetrica | reverse complement strand
GCCCGCATGCAAGCTTCCTCACCAAGAAAAAAAAAAAAAAAAAAAATGGGATCACCAAGCAAGGGCACGCCACGTAAGCCCCCGCTGGTGGCTTCTGTGAACTTCGTGGACGCATGCAGAAGGGGTCGGGTGGATCATGGAGAGTTGATCCCAAGCCTCCCTTACACTCATGGTGCAGCATGTGCTGTGCTGCATGCAGTCAATCGGTAAGGCGCATTGCCCGTTGATCTTCATGGTATGCTGTGATGCTGCTCACATCGCGTCGCGGCCCATGTATGCCAGGTTTCAGCCTGGTTTCGGGCTTCGGGCTTGAAGTGTCCAGGTGCTGTGTGACCTTGCTGCCCCTGCACAAGCTGACACACCATATGCCGTGTCACGTCACTCTGAAACTTCAGCTGCCGTGTTCTTTGTGGGAAAACCTTGACGTCACAACGCAGCACCGGTCTGACAACTGGTTTGCTGGTACTGGAGAGACAGCAGCAGGTGAGGAGGGCAGGCTGTGGCTTTAAATTTATATCGTTTTCCTGTGTCCAGAGAATTTAGCGAGAGTTGCGCCGCAAAGCACTGTGCCACCCGGCCTTGCTTTCCACCTGCTCGTAGTCTTGGCTTGCTTGGATATATAGCTCGTTAAGACACGCCCTGAACGTCACTGTCCATACACTCCTCCTGCTTGCTTTGTGCCTTTGTTTGCAAAGAATATATGTCACGACTTGTTCCTGTGTAGGTAGCCACGGCTTCCTGCGACGTTGATTGAGCTCGTCCCGTTTATTTTCGCTGCGCCACGGGCCCATGGCCTCGTTCATTGACCGTGGCCAAGCACGGCTGGCACAAAAGCGCAGTAAGTGACCTGTAACTGGCCTGTACCTGACCCGTGCCTGTACATGGACCCTTGGCTCGCTGTGGCGCTGTGCGTTTCAAGCGCGCATGCTGCGTGGGAATTGCGTGGTCCAAGTCCATGTCACAACTCTGATGCTTGTGCATGGACCATGGTAGGGACCACTATGTGAAGTGCTGACTACTCCGCCTGCTGACGATGGGTAACCTGACACGCACGATGTACGTCCACAACCGTGCAAGTAAACCTGCACTGTGCACAACTACCCTTGACCTAAGCATCTCCCACCCCACCCCACCCCACCCTACATTTGATTTGTTTGCTGTTACTGACGCTGCCGCCGGGCTTGCGCATGCCGCTTCCTGTGCTTGCAGGCGACATACAGCGCTGCCTCAACCCGCACACACCCTCGCGTGCACGCCAATCAGCAGTGAGCACCGCACACAGCACATAATACGTCATGTCGTCTACCGCTGCGGCATCACACGCTCAACAGCCGGACGCTGCCGGGGCCGCAGCCTGTCCTTTCAGCCACTTACCAGACGATGTGGCGGCGCTCATCCTGGCTCCCCACCGCGTGAACAAGGGTGTGAAGCTGGTGTGCAAGCGTTGGCGCGTGTGCTATACGCATGGCATCACGGCCATGCGATGCAACCGCCTGGTAATGCCCAGCGACACCGAGTGGCCCTATCGACGCCCTGGTCAGCTGCTTCCCGCCTCGTTCACACGCCTCGGCACAGTTGTGCTAGACAGAGATCACCTTTCCTCAGCGGCAACATGGACGGCCCTGGCCTGCTTGCGCAACAGTGCGCACATTCACGCCACCCTCATGCACCTTGGCGTTGACCTTGGAGGACGGCAAGGTGACGACCCTATGGCACAGGCCGCTTGCGTGTCAGCACTGGTGGCGCTCATGCCTCAGCTGTCCAGCCTGCGCACACTGGCCTTGAACTGGCAGCTGCAAGACCAAAGCGACGGGCCGGCATCCCCTACCATCTTGGCCCTGCAAGCGCTGCGCTGTCCGTCCCTGGCCCACCTCACACACCTGGACCTGAGCGACTGCGGTGTGGATGACCTGCACGCTGAGGAGCTTGGCAACGCGCTGCTCAGCTCGCCCCACCTGGCAGGATTGACGCAACTGGACCTGGCAGAAAATTGCGTTGAAGCCGCTGGCTGGCAGTCGTTAGCAGCGTCTCTTGCAGCGGCCACGCACATATCATGCATTCAGCGCATGGATATGTCAAGAGGTGGCGCCAACGGCTGGACCCGTGTGGTGTTCGGGCCCACCATTGTGTCCTCTCTCACCAGCTTGAGTTTGGCTTGGGTATCCTTTTACAACCAGCCCAGAGTTGATGACCTATGTCAGCAGCTTCAGCGTTCATGCCTTTCCAGGCTACGTGAGTTGGACCTTTCCTGGGGCTTTAATGAGGCAGTTCACACAACGCATGTGGTGCGTGCTCTCACCAGCTCAACGCACCTCCGCCTCACCAAGCTAAACCTCATTGGAAACAGTGTGGGAGGCGCAGAGGTTGCGGCGATGCTGCAGCGTGGCAGTCATCTGTATGGCTTGACGGAGCTGCACCTGCCCAGGATCGAGGGCCCTCCTGAGGACGTTGCGGAGGTGCTTGACGCGTTGGCGTCTGCCACTGGCCTCAGCGCACTGCAGGCGCTGAGCATGTGGGATCAGGACCTGCCAGGGCCCGCGGGAGCGGCGCTTGCATCAGCGCTGCAGGCCAAGCACCTGAGCAGCTTGACAGGCCTGAGCCTTCGTCACTGCCGGACAGACCAGGATGGCGCGCACCCACTCGTCGAGCTGTTCGCAAACACCTCCATCACACACCTTGCCGGCTTGCGCGACCTCGTGGTCCCCTGCAGTGACGATGCATTTGGGATGCAGGCGGTAGCATGGGCACTGCTGTCATGCAGCTTGACGAGGCTGTGGGTCTCGCACCTCAAGCCGGCAGAGTGGCAGCAGTTCTGCACGCTGCTGCCCGGCGCCCGCCACCTGTCAGCGCTGCAGGAGCTGCAGATTGACAGAGAAGTTGGCAGCAATGACAGCAGCTGGTGCAGGTCCGCCTATATGATGTTGGGCCCCGCCCTGCGCGCCGCCACGGCCCTGTCGCACCTGCACACGCTGATCGTTGAAGTGCCGACTGTCTACAGCCGCCAATATTCCAGCGTTGACGTTGCGCCGCTGTGCGACGCGCTGCAAGCTGCAACGCACCTCGGCGGGCTGCGCTTCATCAATGTGAACAAGCAATTTGTACCACACTTGGCTGCGGCATGCCAGGCTATACCGCACCTGCGGGACGTGCAGATTGGGGCGTCTGGATTCTAACTGGTGTTATGGACACGTATACTCCTGCCGCACTAGTCAGGGGGGGCGTGCATGAGTGGTAGCCATTCTGAAGGACACCTAGGGTGGTTGCGTACGTTGGAAACAATAGAGCGGTCAGTCAGTGCGGGCTTGTTGATTGCGCTAGGCGGGGGGGCCGGCGAAGGCTGCTAGACGGATGATTGAGATCACTGGTTGGCGGGCGTTTCAGGGGGTGTGTTGCGCTGTGTTGGCGTGTTGCTGGTCATGCAGCGCATGTCACCTTGCGCAGTGGGCCTGATGCATACCGTGGCTTCACTCGTGTGCATATGTGCGCGTCTCAGCGACAGCATGTGGTGTTCAATCCGCTGCTGCATGGCACCGCATGCTGCCGCCAGGACACTAGGGGACAGCGCACAACATGCCGCTTGCATGCATCGCTTGCCCAATGCATGTCATCAATGCACTCCCGGCTGCAAGGAACGTAGCGTGCACCTGCCGAGTAGCCGAACGGCGCCTCACTGTGCAGAAGCTGTGGGCGATCATGGATCGTCGGCTTTCTGCTGCCGGCCACGGTCCGTAGCGTGTCATTACCTGCACCTGAACGCATGACGGTAATGACAGGCATGGATATATGGCCGGTGTCATCATCGTGACCGACACCCTGATCCATCGTCACCTGCTGGAGGTGGTGTGCGCGGCGGTTGGGCTATAACGATGAAGTTTCCCATAAGCTGGAAATTGGATCGTGGGTGCACACGCGTTGTGCTTCATGGCCCCTGCAAAATGGCCGGCCATGCACAGGCATGCTATGCCAGCTAGCTGGCAGGTGGGCTCTGACGATTAAATATCCCATAAGCTGCTGCGGTTGTCAGTAGTGCGCTGCATGATGGCGGCCCTGTGCATGCGCGCTGCCTGTTCCTTGGTGCAAGGGGCTAGCGGTACTCCCCCCGACTAATGCATTCTGTCCCCCAGTAACCCCCGTTGGTTACCGGTAGTACAGTTGATTGGGAGTGCACAGTCCCTTGTCGGTGCACCCCATGCCTGCAAGTTGATAATCTGGGCTGATGTGTTCGGGTTGTCATATTGTGCATCTAGGTGGTTGGCTGGCAGCCGCCGGCGCTCTGAGTGTTACTTGTTTGTTTGCCAACAGCCAGTAGCAGTAGTAGGGCTGACAGGCTTGCCCTCCCACCGCGTCTGAAGAGCGCACCATCAAAATCACGAGCAGGCAGTATACCCTCAGCTGCTGTGTGCAACTGCACCTTGTTAGCGGGTCACACCCGCAGTGACGCTGCTGGCACCCGTGTTGCCTCTTGTCCTTGCATGCTTGCATGCAGGCTACGGCATTTCTTTGTGCTGATCGGTCCCTTCTTTGTGACTTGCTGGCCCTGCTTTTGCAGCGGATAGCGTCGACTTGCTGGCCCTGCCAGTGCTTATGGAATCCTTTGTGCCCAGCACATCAGCATGCGTGTGCAACCTTGCGCTCCATAACCGACCTTGAAGCCTGTTCTGACGGATTTGCAATTGTTTACAGAAATGGGTACACCCGCTGCATATGTCTGCTAGCGCTAGGTGTGTGGGTGTGGGTGTGGGTGGGCTGTGCAATGCCTACTGGACGCGAGCTATTTAGTGTGGTGCATGCACGTGGCTAGCCGATGAGCACTATCACAGTCTTGGAGGGTTGCCTGATGACTGCCCTACTGGAATCAACTGCCCAACAAAACGCCGCTGCAGAGTTTCCCAGTCCCCGCAGCACCGCCGTCCGTGCATTCAGCCTTGTCATCAGCCTCCGCATGCAGTAGTGCTGCTAGCTATGAGTGCCACCGCTGCCTGCCTGCGGTGATGGCGGCTGTGCCTGCAGCAGGCAACACGCTAAGCATGCCAATGGGAGACCTGCATGGCCGCACTGCTGGCGGCTGAGGTGCCGCCGCATGCGCACACAAGTTGTGCAGCGCGCATGCATATTGTGCTGCAGAAGTCACTGATCGATTGCCTTTCGTGTGTACGTGCGTCGGCAAATTTGACCTTATGCATATGCGCCATAGCATTGCTCTATTTGCTCACGTGTTCTGGAAGTTGTGACCAGGCATGACGTTATATGTGGAAGTCGATGTATGGCGCGGCGAGGCAGCTAGCGGCAGGCATCACTGGTGGCAAGCGTGGCGTTTTTGCACTACCGTATTGTAGCGCTACTAGCGCTACCTGCTGCAATTCCATGCATGCATGGATGGAGACTCTCCCGCGTACAACTCGTGCCTGTAAGCCTGGCCCACAATATTACTTGATGGCCCACTGTACCCCTGCCGGCCCACTGCACCAACACCAATCGCCAGGGATGGCGCAAGCAGGCCAGGCTGCTGGCGTGCCCACTACGCACTGCATGCTGTATGCCAGCAGTCACAAGCGGTCAGCAGCAGCCTCACTCACTCACACACGCACATGGCTGTGTACGTAGGTAGATGATGAATTGATCATGGCACTGACCGCCGCACATACACGCCTGTATGAGTGTAGTCACACAACACAAGCACCTGATGTATCTGTGCTGGTATGTGTGTGAACTTCAGAGGAACGGGAAGGCAGGCATGCATGGATGCATGGGTGAGGGGGTAAATGTGGGGTATATGTGGGGTGTATGGGCTCCAGCAGCGATACAGCAGCAGCAGCAGCGCTACGACATCCAGCGTGCGCGCACAGGTTGGGTATGCCACTGTGCGTATTGCAGCCTACCGCTTCATCGTATAATCTCTCAAAACATGTCCTTCACCCTCCTGCTTATGCAATACATGAGCCGTAGCATCTTGCGCGTCGTCGCGTGCGTTGCTGTTGGCTGTACGTGTGCCTGTATACGTATGTGTGTGCAGTGGCATGTGCTTGCCTGCCGCCGTCCGTGAAGGCGCTACAGCTGACATTGCCTGTGTGGTGCCAAGGGTCTTGACAAGGCAGGAAACACATGGCGGTGTGTGGCGTGCGTGCATCGCGTTCATCGCGTGCATGCATAGCTGTGTGCTTCTTGACAACCTGGCGGCGTACATACGAGAGTGTGCGGGAGGTGAGCGTGAGGCGGGGAGCGCTCCTGGGAGGGAGGGAGGTGACTAGGTGAGCGTGAGGCGGGGAGCGCTCCTGGGAGGGAGGGAGGTGACTAGGTGAGCGTGAGGTGGGGAGCGCTCCTGGGAGGGAGGGAGGTGACTAGGTGAGCGTACCGTGGAAACGCATGTGAGCAGTAGGCGGGCGCACCGGGATTGACATCGCCATCCAGTCTCAGCGGGCATTTTTAGATAGCTGGGAACGGGACCCTTTGCCTCAGTGCTACAGGCGCATAAGTGGGGGGCATGGTGTGTGTGCGTGGGGGGCATGGTGTACTATGTGGGGGAAATGGTGGTTTGGACCTTAGGAAGTCCGGAGAGCGTGACGGGTGCGGGCAAGGCGCTGCTTGGTAGGGGCTATACCAGGAGCCCTGTACGATGCGCCGGAACGCGCCTCGTGGTCGTGCATTGGTAGCATCCGGCCGGCCTGATACACACTTTCTGGCAAGTGTTGCAAGTACTTGCAACCTTGCCTGCACACAGAAGCGTCTGCAAACATAAAACCAACATATCAGAGTGGCCAATTCGTAAAACTGCTGTGTTGTCGTTTTGCTGTCGTTCACACCATGACTAGAGGGATTCCAGCAAAAACGAGCAACGCCCTTGAGCTTGCAGAACAAAGCAATGCAACCCTTGCACAGGTTTGTTAGCATTTGTACAACGAACCCACTCGTGGCGTGCGACTGGCGTTGGACTGGTTCCGCAGTACAGGCGATACATTGCCCTTCGGTCCCAAGTTGTTCAGACATTTTGCAGGCAGACCTTTCTCAGTTTCTGCATACCTGATAGGCCCCGCAATTTGTCTGCTGTAACAGCTGAAGCACCTTCTTGAATACAGCGCACCTTGAATTCCAAAATACCGCGCCAGTGTCGACTGATGTTGGGGTGAGCTTACCTGCGGTGCACGTTTAACAACGTCTTAGCAGTCCACAGGACCAACATTGTTCGCTTAAGGACGCAGCACAGCACCGCCATGACCTTCTCGAGCCCTTGGCGGTGACGATGACAACACCTGTGCCCGGCGTTCGACCATGCCTGAGGGAACGCTGGGCACCACACCCTACTTCATGCTTGCTTTTCGCATGGCTGCTTTTGAGCTTGAGCGCAGGTGGGTGGTGTTGCCCACTCGGTGTCACAAGTTGTTATGAGCAAATTCGTTGCAGTGACTGGAGCTGCTGCCCCTCGGATGAGCTGGCTTTCTCACTGGGCCTTGCAACTGATGGCACACCACTATATGGACAAACTCGGTTCTGGACCAACTGGTTTCCGATGGTATCGTGCCAGAGAACACCAGCCCACCACTGTCGTTTTGCTGCTCGAAACGACCTGACGGTTTGTGGGTTTGCTGTACGCAGATGAAGCAGGCGCTAGGGAGCTTAAGGCAGCGGATGTTATGGACTGGCAAGCCGAGGCTGGCGGGGAAGTGCGGTCTTCTCAACACGTGTCCCCGCGACACGAGCAAGCGGATGCCAGCATGAAACAGCAAGCTGTGTACTCTACCGGAAGCACGAAACTGGACCACATATTCCATACCACAGGACCTGACACAAACCCTGGGTCTGCCGCAGCGTTTCCATGTCGGACTTCCGTTTTGTGTGTGTCCAGCCGAGTGTTGGGCTGGCTGGGCCGCGCTGCTCAAAACGCGGTGGCCTCAGTCCAGCATTACACGGCCTCCCTGGAGCAGCACGCTACGTACCTGGCTGGCGCCGCTTATGGCTGGCGGCGGCGCTTGCTGGCATACAGCGCGCAGAACGATTGGTGGCTCTCATTCGACGGAGGTGAGTGACCCCTGCAGCAGCGCCTCAACTGAGACGCTTGGACATGTAATCCAAGCGCGTGCAGGTGCTTTGCAGGCCCTTATGCGCTGAGAATTGCGGTCCGGTTTCGACGCGTCTGGTGTTCAAACCGTAGATTGCAGCACCGAGCACTGATTGCCTCACCAGCCAGCGCCCCTGTCGCATAACAGGGGCGCTATTTGCGACAGGGGCGCTATCATGCCGACCACTTTACGCAGCTGTTGTCAGACTGCAGCCTGTGACGCTGGTGGGGTCCTTCATCAAGCTCTCCCGCCCGCCGCATTCCGTGCCACGCCATACTGTCGCAACAGCGTATGCATATGGGCCAGCCAGCGCCATTGCGACAGACCGCGAGCACAGCACGCGCCTCTTGTGCAAGCTATCATATGCACGTGCGGTATCTTTGGATTTGTGCATCGTGCATCAAGCGCTAGCTGGACACGTGCACCCTGCAATCAGCTGCCGCCTACGGGCGCCTCTGCTGCTCGCTGCGATCGCTGCTGCCTCCGCCGTGTCACCTTTACCATGGCGCGTGTGCGTGTATTGGTTCCCGTGGGGCCGTGCAGTGCGCTTCTCGTGGGGCCGTGCAGTGTACAAACGTATTATGATAGAAACTGCACCTGACAATAACGAGGCGTCTGATCTCATCTGACGTGTATGCATGCGTGCGTTGCCTGTGTGCACCATCTGTCATCCACCCATCAGACTACGGGCCGGGGCCGGTGCTGCTGGAGCCCGACAAGGCCGCGTGGCTGCTGGTGAGCGGCGACACGCCGGTGACGTGGCCGCTGGTGCCGGCGCCCAACATCACCATACAGCGCCTGTGAGTATGTTATGTAGAGGAGGAGGAGTAGCGCCACCCGCATCGGTCACACACCTGTGTCACGCATACGCATATGCACACTGCATTGCCCCACGGGAATCGCACCGCGTGCCCCTTCGGCACTCTTCCTGGCACACACACACCTCAGCCTGTGTGTCCTTGCGCACACGCATATGCTGACATGCACACTGAACGGCCCGACGGGAAGGGCGCGGCGCAGCGCTGTTTGGGATGCCCACATGTGTGTTTTATACGCTTTGCGCTGGCGTTGCTGGTGTGTCACTATGGCAGGCTGGTGGTGGGTGGTGCTGCGCTGGGCTTCCTGTGTGGCGTCGCGCTGTTCTTCCTGGGCGTGCTCTTCATGCGCCACGTCTGGCCCAGGGTGAGTGGTGGCGGGTGTAGGGCTCAGGGCTTGAGGCTTAGGGCTTAGGGCTTAGGGTTTAGGGTTTGGATTTTACATGCACCACGCTTGGCCCAGGATGAGAGGCCAGTGGGGCTGGTTGGTTGGGTGGCTGTTGGGGCGAGATAGGGTATGTGTGGGCGGCCTGCAGCGATCTGGGCTTAGGGCTTAGGGTTTGGCGTGCAGGGTTTGGGGCTGAGGGCTCGCATGCGCTATGGCATGTGTGAAGAATTGAACAGGCTACACGTCGTTGACGCGCGCACTTGCCAGAGCGGCCGTGGTGTGCTGTTGTGGTGATCGACTAACTCGACAGCATGGCGCTTTTCAGCGCTTTAAAGCAGTCCCTTGACGTCTCTCGGCAGCGATAGCGTGCGCGTGCACGTGCACGCCAAAACGCAGCGCGCTGCAGGCCGTCCCGCTTGGGCGCCGCCACCCGCAGCAGCAGCACTAGCAGCGCTGCAGGCCGCCGCACCGTGCAGGTCGTTGCCGCGCCGCCGCAGCACGGACGCCCCACCCACTGTTCGACCAGTGGGCCAGCGCACATACACCCAGCACGCCTTCCTCCGCAAAAATGTGGACTAGGCCGGTACGGTGTTTCCAAGAATGCCGTGCTGCCAAACTGCGCAAGCAAAGTGCCAGGTCGCTTTCACTTGTCAGCTTGTTGCTGCACAAAAGCCGTACAGGCGTCTTTATGAACTGTTAGGGCCGATACGGACACGTATTGATTCAGTCATGCGCGGTGTTGGTGATGTGGGTGTTGTTGCCATTGCAGCTGCGTCGCTACCTGCGGCGCCGCTGGAGGTGGCTCAGGCGGCGGCTGCGGCGCTGGCGCCGTCGGCGCGGCGGCCGCGTTGCGGACGACCTGCCCCTCCCGGCAAGCAGCGCCTCCCCTGCCGCGGCGGCAGCAGCAGGCACTGCAGCGGCGGCAGATATGGATCACGATGACAATGATGGCGTTGTGGAACTGGGTAGTGCTGGAGCTGGCATGGGTGCAAGCTCAGCAGCGGCGGCAGCAGGTACCAACCAGGACGACCGGGGGGATGGGCTGCGCAACCGCAGCACCAACAACCCCGGGAGTCTTGCAGGAGCAGCGGCAGCGGGAGGAGCAGCAGGGGCGGTGCCGGTGGTACCACCACCAGCTGGTGGTGCTGATCCGGAGCTGCAGCGCCACCGTGGCAGGCGCAGCAGCCGGTCGGATTCATCGGATACATCCTCCGACTCTGACAGCGACAGAGACGGCGGCGGCAGTGCTCCGGCCGGCGCGCCGATGGTGCTGCACTTCCGGCGAACCGACGGCACCACCGTGGCCATGACCGTGCAGGCGCCAGCGCCACCGCGGCAGCCTCAGCAGGGCCAGCTGGTTGCTGGACAGCCGCCGCCGCCGCAGCAGCAGCAGCGGCAGGCGCAGCAGCCCCTTCCAACAATATCAGCCGGTGTTGCTGCTGGGGTTGCTGGAGCTGTATTAGCTCATCAAGCGGGGCCGGCGGGACACCTGCGCTTCCCCATCGCCACCAGTGGCGGTAGTGCTAGCGGCGGCGCGGTGCCGCCATCGCCACCTGTAATGAGGGAGGGATGGTCACACACGGCCCGCCCCCTGTTGCCAGACCCCTCTGAGGGGGTCGGCCCCGCCAGCCACCACAGCAGCGCTGCAGTGACCCCTACGTGGGTGCTGATCACCCCAGCCACCAGCGGGGCAGCATCGCCGCTCGCCGCCGCTGCTGGGGGGAGCAGTCTTGGAGGGAGTGGTTTTGGAGGGAGTGCTGTTGGTGGGAGTGGTATTGGAGGGAGTGGTATGGGGGCCCGGGCGTCGCCGCTGACGGCCTCAATTGGCAACGGGGCGCCGGCTGCTGCTGCGGCTGTGATGACGTCAGCGGGGGTCGCGGCGCGGTCGCTCACCCCTGTGCCGCCGCCCTCCCCCAAGCAGCACCAGCAGCACCAGGGCGAGCGGGGGGGTCGCCGCAGCAGCAGCGGGTGGCCACCACACGATGACAGCAGCATCAATGCGAGGGAGGATGCTGCATTGCCGCCCGGAATGGTGGGCGGCGAGGATGGCGGCGGCGGCGGCGGCGGCGGCGGCGGCCACCGCGGCAGCGGCGGAGCGAGTGCATCCCCCGCTGCTGCTGGTAGTGATGCAGGCTTGTGAATTAGTTTACTCATGTAGTCATGTGAGGAGCGCCAGAGCAGAGAGTGGGCCGTGGTCACTGGTCAGTGACTGACTGTACAGCGCTTGGCCGATCAGGCAATGCTTGTGTTTGTGTCCTGGTCAGGCGCTTTCGGACACTGCCACATCAGCATGCCGCATGCATGAAGAATTACCTTACAGTCAGCTTGACAGCGCATTGCTTTCGTTTTGGGTTGTCCCTGGTTGTCCAACTTGTCATGTTGTCCCGTTGAGACGTTGAAGCACCACCGTAACCCGCAAGGGCGCGCGCCGTGCTTTTCGCAGCTGGTTGACCGCCGCGCTGATCCCGGCTGTGCTGTGCTGCTGGCGGGGCGCACTGGGCGGGCGCGAGGTGCCAGAGCCACCACAACGAACGAGCCTCACCAACTACGAGTGCATGCACGCCTGCAATCGCTTCCAGGTTTCAGGAACTTACCTGAGTCATATCATATCCTCAGCCGTGGTTGCTTCTGACCGCAACAAAATGCAACACCGAATACAGGCGTTTGTAGTGACGGTACATCTGAGCAATGTCAATTCATGTGCCGCGCAATTCATGTCCTTCATGGATGCATGAAAGTACACGGAGGCGGGTCTTCACGGTTGTGCTTGATGTTTTTGCTACGCAAGCTACTGTATCGTCTGCATGCGCTCTCACAGCCTCACAGCCTCCCTCATCGTGCAGCATGCCATCAGCAGCGCGGCTCGCCACCTATTGCTGCCCCCGCTGCACAGTTGAACATGTAGCCGCTCCGTTGTGCACTACTCACAGCCCACAGCGCCAGTGCCGTACGCGCTGCCAGCTGTGTGGCCTGGCAGCATGCACGACAAATCGCCTCCAGACTCACCGGCTTGACGATAGCCTGCAGGCGCTGCCTGCGCCGAGGTATATGCGATGCCTCGTGGTTGCGTGTGCGCTGCCGGTACCGGTATGAGGACTGCTTGTTGGCTGCACAGCACAGCACAGCACGGCACAGCACGGCACAACGCAGCACGGTGTGTGGGCTGCTTGTCGGCTGCTTCCGCTGCACCGTAGCAAGTCTGAGTCTGAGTCTGAGCGCAGCAAGCGGACCTCCTCCTCCTCCTCGCTCGTGCCCGCAGCAGCCGCCTACGGGCTGCAGGGAGGCAGCAGCTTACACTCCCTACAGCATACACACATACGCAAGGGCATGCATGCTCACTGTGCGATGCTGCCTGTACCGCAAATCCACACCGCACCAGGTATGCACCAGGCGCGTGTGCATCAGGTACTACTCACCCTTGCAGCCTGAAGGCTACAGCCTGTACACGGTGGCGCTGTGTGATGCCAGTGGGCAATGCCCTGAGCGGGTAGGCCGCATAGCACGCATGATGGGGCACGTGCGCATGCATGGGGTTTGGCGGCGAGGGGGCATGCATGCGGGGTGTGTGAGCGCAAGCATGCAGGTAGCAGCTGCAGGCCAACAGCGCGCATGCCGTGATTAGATCACGGAGCGCATTGTCCAGCGGCACAACGCATGCCAGCGCGTGTGTTGGTTGCCTGCCACCATGGTGACACCCAGCAGGATCTATCTACCGCAGGCAGCGCACTTCTACCTACCCACAGGCAGCGCGTGCAGCCGCGGGCGTGCTGTTGCGTCGTGCACCATCACCTGCCAGCTGCACGCAACTTTGCATCATGCATGGACAGCAAACATCAACAGCAATGCAAGCCAGTTAGTCAGCCTTAGGCACCACCATGTAATTCCTCTGGAGGTGCATGCCGCGCCAGCCCGCGTGGCGGATGCCAATGCACTGCACGCGCCTGAGCAGGCCAGGTGCCCCTTCAGCTAATGACCCCCGCACGATTTCGACCCCATGGAGGAATGCTTCTTGCCATGAACAAACGTGGCGGTGAGGGAGCGTGCGAATGCGCGGTTTTGAGTGTGCATGCATGAACGAGCGGTATGCCTGCGTGGGTCGAGCGTGCGTCATGAGTGCACGACTGCACGGGCGAGTGCGCAAGTGGTTTTGAGTGTGCAAGTGGTGCTGAGTGTGGCCGGCTGGAGGTGGCGCACCAGGTGGCCTGCAGTACGGTTTACACGGCGGCGGCGCGGTAGGTGGCAGTAGGTGGACTCCGATTGCTGCCTCTAGCAGGGCTAAAACCACGCACGTTCCCAGCAGGCAGCTACCATCTGCTGCTGCTGCTGCCATCCAACAGCGGGCGACGGTGTTGCGTGGTGCAAGGGTTCGTTTCGCCACCCGCACAGACCCCCCCACACGCAATCGTAGTCGTCTGTGACCAGCCCTTATCTGAGGTACACGCGTACCCCCAACTGTACATACTGTGTCAATGTGTCAGCCTCCCGCTGCTGGGCACCTATGTGTGTGCGTGCAAATCCACTGGGCAGCTTAGGCGCACACGTACCACCTGGGTACACTCAGGCTCACTGTCTTGATGAGCTCACGGCGGCCGCCTGCCTGCCTGTCTGCCGTACATCCCGTACATCTTGGCGGCTCACGTGCGTGCGCGCTGCGCCGCACGCACCCGCCCATTGGCGCCCGTGGCGCCTACGGTTTGCCCACAAACATGCTATCATATAACATATACTTGTCAGTACTGTTTGCCAGGGCACCGGACGCCTGTGGTTGCGCAAGCATCAATAGTCCCTCATACCAGCCCACCTTTTGCATGTGCATGCCTGCGCGCCGCCAGGTGCACAGCCAAGCGTCAATTGGTTATAGCAATTGTCCACGACATAATCCTGTTTTTTGCAGGCTGTTGAATTTGGCCTGCTCACCGTGGCCTCCCGAGTCAAGGTGATGAGGTGGCTTACTGCGCGCCTGGCGTGCGCCTGAGAATGATAGGACCGTGTGACACGATTCCCCCAAACCAGGACACTGGCCCCTGGAACGTGAGTTGTTTGACTTGCCACACTCGCTGCGAGAGGCTGAATGGTCACGCTGTACCTGCTTTGTAGGTGAACAAATGCGCTAGCCACCAACCGTGAGGGAAACACGGGCGATGACGTGGTGCAAGCCCATAAGGAGCTAAGGTGCCAGGGTTGCGCGTCAAATGGCTGCTGCGCTTATTAGTGGCGGGGTGATTGCTTCCGCGGTGTGGCTGCGCTTGCGCGTGTGCGAAGCTGCCAGAAGCCCGTCGTCCCTTTACTTTTTGGGGCAAAGCCACAAGTTCAACGTCAGCACCCAAACACCAGCCATGCCAGGTTCGATGGTAACGCTGGCCCGCTGCTCTGGTCGTTTTCCTGGGTCAAGCGCGGGTATGGAATGGGCTGTTGGGCTTCCAGTTGATGCACGGGATGCGTGAAAGTCGGTGGAAAGTCACCACCAAGAAGGCCGAACCAGAATATCAACGGCCCGTGATGAAATCCAATCACACCGGCCGTGCCAATAATATATAACACCACACACTGCGGATGAGACACCAATACGTTTGCGTTTTCATTCCGTGGCGTCTTGAACATATACCTGATCACCCGCCGACGACGCGAGCTTTTCACTTCCAAGTAAGTTTGAGCGGCACACGCCTTCTACGCGCCGGCAGCAGGGGTCGATGATGCGCACTTATCACTTGAGGCTAGCTGTTTGGTGTATGCACACGAAGAGTCGACCAATGCTATGTGCCTCGACGTTCACAGCATTGTGCGGTCCACCCACCTGTGTTCCAGTTTGACTGGTCTGTCACAAGACCGTGGCCCGGACACTAATAGAGGAGTCAGCACACTCGCTGCTGCTTTTATTGCTTGTTCGTATTCAGCACAGTGCTGTCAGCGCAGCTGTAGTTTGGGTCTGCCTGGTACACGCAAGCACACGCAAGGCGCACTTGCATGCGGCCTGTTCACCTCCCCAAGTGATTCAGTCAACCTGAAGCAGCTTCACAGTCAACCCCAGCCCTGCTAGCTACCCTCAGATTCAAGCACATCGCACGTGTGGCCCAGGTTTTGCCTTGTAACCTAACTTGACCACACTGCTTCCCTCCTCCCTCAACAGGTTGACACACGCTCAACCAGAAGCGAAACCACCTTGCAACCATGAACGCCGTATCGTTTGTCTCACTGGCTGTGGTTGCGCTGGCGCTGCTGGTAGCACCCGCAAGCGCCACCGGCCCTTTCTTCGGCACCCTCAAGGCTCTGGGACCCCTGGGTGACGTGTACATCACGGTGCAGCCGGCGAACGCAGTGTACACGCACAAGATTTGGTACCAGGTCCAGACCGCAAAGAACCCCACGGTGTATGGCCCCAAGGTCAGTTCGTTTATTCATGCACGTAGATTGTGGGAAACCAGGTGTCCGGTTGCTAGCTGTGCCAGGGGGATTCCAACGGCTCTACGGCGCTGTGCACGCCTCCAGTGCCTCGCAGCGCCACCTTCGCCTTTCAGTACTGTGAAAGCTGGAAAGTCAGCGTCACATAAGCAGGGATTAGGCTCTAGTAGTGGATATGTGTGACTCGTATTGCGCCGTCTTGGGTGTTTAGCGGAGTCTGTGTGTGTGTATGTGTGAAACCTGCCTGCGTGCCGTGTTGCGCGTGACCTCTCAAACTCAGCGGCGTGCCTCCTTTGCTGTGTCACCAGGCATGCCACGCTTGCGCTTGCATGCACGTATGCGCTCAAATTCTTGAGCAACCAGTGACCAGTGTAACTCTGGCATTACAAGCCCTAAACCCTGAACCCTGCTTGCGCGCACGATACTGGCCTGCTTGCTTGCAGACTTACATCAAGAACGACCAGGGCGCCTTTGTGACCAACTTCAACGCCGGCTTCACCAAGAACCTGGGCAAGTTCAACCCGACCCTCAGCCCCGTGATCGCCGAGGTCGTGTTTGGCATCGACGTGTTCGAGACGGCCGACATCAGCGGCACCCCCGTTGCGGTGTGGCAGACGGGCGGCCCCAACGCGGGCACCAACGACGGCCTTGCGCACGCCAAGTTCCTGTACCAGGGCACTGACATCCTGGTGTCGTTTGAGGACCGTGCGGCCGGCCAGCCCGACCGCCCCGAGGGACCCTCCACCAAGGTGGGTGAAGCGGGTGCTGGCGGTGGGGAAAAGGGGGGACATTGGGAAAGGGGGGATGTGGATGCAGCGGTATGGGAGGGACCCTCGCCAAGGTGGGCGCTGAACTGCTGGCGGTGGGGAAAGGGGGGAAATGTGGACGCCAGCGGTGAAATGCTGATGGCCATGGCGGAGAGGCACCCACCCTTATCAATCCAGGCATGCGCAGTGCCGGGCACGTCCCCATGCGGGCTGCATGTGCTACTGGTGGTACCAAATCCTGTCCTCGGATAGCAGCAGCTGATACGTAGTACCCGCAGCAAGAGCTCGTCATGTGTTCACGCCCACGCATGGAAACACAGGTGGCGAGATATCAGAACGGGCACCACTTGATCATGCATGCACGTGCATGGCATAGCTTATGCAACGCATGGCTTGCAAGCGGACATGCAGACATGCCTCATCACCCACTGCGTCAATGCTGCATCCACGCTGACGCCTGGACCATGTGCATGTGCCCATGCTTACAGGACTACAATGACTGCGTGATCCTGCTGCGTGGCGTCGCGGCCATCCCGTTTACGCCCTAAGCAAGCACATCATGTTATAAACTGATGAGCGTCAGCTGGGCTGGCGTGCGTCATTGAATAAATCTCGCTGGTACGGATTGAGAATGGCAAGACCGAGATTGCGTTTCCCCACGCCTTGTCACCTGATTGATTCAAAGACCCCTCTCCCTTCTGCACATGCTTTGAGCATTCTTCCGGCCATTCTGCATATGTCGCATGCGTTGCGTTACGCAGCACGTCAATGTCGCTTTTGCGCCCAGCGGTGCAACCACCACCACCAGTCCACCAACTTCGTGTGTTGCACAAAACAGGTGCTGCCAAGCAGGCCTGCCGAGTTGCTTAATGTACATGCCTTTGCGTTATTCCAATCACATACAATGCACACATACACCGCCCGGGAACACACCGATGGCATACCACTGCTGTTGTACGATTGGCAGGCCGTCTTTATTATGGTATTCTTTTGTACTACAATGAATTGCGTGCCACTCCTCCCAGCCTGGTATTAGGGGTTAGGCCGTTACGAAGGTATTGAGCGCCACTGCGACTTCAGTTGTGACTTCCGTTGCTCCCAGCAGCCAAACAGCTGCGGCTGAGCGTGTGGAAGCAGGTCCGTGCAAGGCGATGTGTTATGCTAACATGCCATGCGATTAAAATGAGAACATTGCGCTACATTGTGCTACACTGTGCTACACTACACTGCACACCACACCACACACCAATACACCATGCCCCTGCATGCCCAAGCGGGTGCTGCGCACGCGTGCATGCGCATCCCATCACGCCTGGCATCAAATCAACACCTGTAAGCAGGAATTTTACACACCAACGCTCGTCTGTGACTGGCTCTTAAGATGCGTTGCGGGGCCGCAGTTGACCACACGTGCATTCAGGTGACAGGCCACAGCGTCAGCAGGGACGGGTGCTGTCTGCAGCTCTGCGCTGCTTGATCAGGTTGCCCTACCTGAAGGTCTCTACGCTGCATGATGTGGCGTCGTTGGGATAAGCAGTTTGAGGTTGAGAACTTGAGAGCATCCCCCCCACACATACACCCCATTCCCCATCATTCCCCAAGCAGCTCCCTCCCCCCAGCATTCGTGGCTACAAAGGTCGCACAACCCAGCAGCATGCAAATTCCAGCAGCACGCCGCTGGCCAGCAGTGCCGCCCTACAGCCTTGGTGGAAACAAAAGCTGAACTGTAGCAGGCGGAGGTGAAGTGGTGTGCCCTTCCGCTGGCGCCTTTCGTGGCAACGCAGTAGGGGTGGGCACGCACGCTTGGCGCTGTGATGACACCACTACACCGGTCACCCTAAACCCTACAACCCTAAAACGGTGGTGTGTACCGTACGTAGCATCGCGCTGTACTGCCACAGCTGCCCCACAACGCTGGACCATTTCGCTAGCATGCCGAAGCAGTAAACACTGGCGCCTGCTGCACCATGAGGGAAGCCGTTCGCCGCGCTTTGCACACCTGTGCTGCCTTGCTGGTATTGAGGCTTGGGACTGTAGGTGTTGAGTTGGTGGTGTTGACTGTTGACACTGGCTGCACGCCTGCCGGCTGCTGCTGCATGGGCGTGAAAAGCATGGCGAAGATCAGCACCCACGTCCAACACCTGCACGCACAGGAAATCATGGCGCTGCCTGGAGCCAGCTGAGGGGGGTGCTGCCTGGAGCCAGGTGGGAGGGGGGGTGCTGCTACCATACCAGACTGGTGTATGTCCACAGGAACCTGCCGTGCGCTGTCAGCGCATGCAGATGCACTCCCAACTGTTGCGCACACGTGGTGCTCGCGTGTGTTCTATTCAAGTGTGGCAGGCAGTGACCTCAGCAGCAGGTAATGACTTCATTACAGAGAGGCTTTGCGACCTGCTGGTTTACGAGTGCAGCCACAAACGGGTGATCCCCACGATCGGACCCTCCGCACCACGTAACTGACGCAAGTTGTCGTGAAATCAAACCGCCAGACGGCACACAACGGCAGTAAGCAAGTCCCACAAGCGGCAGTATGGCTATGTCGAGCGTACGCACCGTGTTCAATTCTCTATATATACCGCACCAGGGTAGGGCGAGCAGCACCCCGCTTCCCTCGCTTCCCCGCACGCAGGTTCAAGGTATAGTGAAGGTGCCATTACATTCACCAAAGCGTACGGTGTTTATCGGGGTCACTCAGGACGCAGCAGGGCGGCCCACAGACAAGCGCATACCGAATATCCCTCAAGTGATGTACCGTTGATCTGCGCCGCGCGAGACGATGCAGCTGGAGGTGCAGCTAAATCACTGTGGTGTGGTGCTGTCCTCGACCTCAGCCGCTACCAGGAGCTATACAACATACTATAGGTGGTGGTTGCATATGGCAAGGGGTGAGCCGAGCCTGGGGTGGCCTCCACAACAGGCGGGCTGGGCTGGGCTTGGCTGTGAGTGGGAAGAGGCGGCGGGGCAGGCAAGCTCTGGCGCACACATATGCATGCAGCGACAGCCAGGCGTGCCCCTCGCCATGTGAAGCATCACGCGCTTTCTGGGCGGCCCAGGGGGAACGCGCACGCTCAACAGAGAATCAATGGCCATCAGGATCAGGCGCGAACACGATGATGTGGGTTGGTGGTGATATGTGGGAGCGTGCAAGGTAAGAGGGTGGAGCGTGTGTGTTCTGATCGGAACGCTTCATGCCGCCTGCAAGCCCCCCCCAAAGCGCTTTGCCTGACCAGTAGTGCTGCGCAGCGCGCCTGCTGCATCAAGCGCCACATGCGCATCGGGCATGCAGGCACAGCCGGGACTGTTACGGCGGGCACACATATTAAGATGCGGCAACAGAAACGGCACGGCTTTTTAAACAGGGTCTACGGCATGACATAACAGGCTAATCACTGCGTGAGTAGGATCAACTGACGAGGAGGCAAAGAGCGGCCAGCAGGCAACGGCGCAATCCTGTCGTGCACTGCACATACGTACGTGGGACTCGCATGGCCGAGCATGCAGCAGCCCACAGCCCACAGCGCATCCAGGCACACAGCCGCTAATCATGCAGAAGCAGCAGCGGCCCAAACGCATGTGCAGCAATTGGAGCAGGCAAACGCTGCCTCCTCCAGGCCGCGGCTGGCGTCGCAGTCGCACTCCAACCAGCCAGAGTGTGAAGAGTCCGCCGCCCGCACGACCCAGACACACGGCAGGCGCCCATGGCCATGAGTGTGCGTGCGTGCATGTGTGGTGTCTGGTGGGTGTGGCACCCTACAGCACCCGCCACAGGCAGGCGGGTGCTCAGTAGCGGCCTTGCTGCTGCCAGCCACCGCTTACAGGCACGGCCGCCGCCTGCTGGCGCTGCTGCTGCTGCTGCTGCTGAGGCGGCGCGTGGTGGGTGTAGCGGCCCGGGCTGGCCATCGCGCCCTGCGGGTTATGCTGCTGCGCCGCGTGCGGGCTGTAGGGCCCTCCCCCAGCACCCCCCGCCATCATCGCGGACGCCATGTAGGGGTTGGGGCTGCCGTGCAGAGGCGCCGACGCGTCAAACCCACCGCCCGCTCCACCATACCCGCCGTTACCACCATTGCCATTTCCGCCGACGATGGGCTGCTGCTGGTCGTACCCGGGGGGGTCGTGGGCATCGTCCACGTACATGGCAACAGCCATGGGGCGCGCCGGGCTGGAGGTGAGGTGCTGGTATTGGGCACCGCCGGCGTGGGTGGACACGGGCAGCAGCGGCTTGAGCGGTGGCTCCAGCGCCATCATGCCGCCGTTGCCGTTGCCGCCGGAGCGCAGCGTGGGTGCGCGGTCGTCGGAGCCGGCGCGGCCGGTGGAGGCGGCGTACTCGGAGCGCGCCTGCGGGGGGTGAGTGAGTGCATGTGTTTCCAGTACACGCATACACATCATTGTTGGGTCAAGGGAGGGGTGAATAGATGCGAGTAAGGCGTGTTGCAAATACCTTCTGTTACCGTCTTTGCCTGATCCTGCTTGCAATCCACCCTCCCCTCCTCCACTCTTCCCCATGCAATCCTTGAGTGTGTCTTGCGAATGCACGCATGCACAGGGGTCAAGGGAGGGGCCGTCGGCGATGCGGGAGCGTTGCGAAGACGACCACCACCGGCAGCCCAGTCCTTTCACACACATGCGCATGCACATGCGCAAAAGCTCAGCCCCATAAGCAGCACATCACGCGCTTGCCTGGTGGTCTCCTCCTGCACCGGTGGTGGAGGGCGCGCGCTGGCTGGCTGGGTAATAGCCTAGCTGAGGCAGCGGCGGAGGGCCGGCCAGCGCGAGCGGC
This sequence comes from Chlamydomonas asymmetrica, assembly GCA_001662385.1. Lineage (NCBI taxonomy): Eukaryota > Viridiplantae > Chlorophyta > Chlorophyceae > Chlamydomonadales > Chlamydomonadaceae > Chlamydomonas > Chlamydomonas asymmetrica. Next base: position 47,589 of record BDDA01000363.1, on the reverse strand, counting down.
TGCTGGCTCTGCTGCTGCTGGTTGTTGTTGTTGTTGCAGCCGGACTGCAGCGTGAGCTGCTCTGTGGCGGCGGCGTTGCCCTGGTAGGCCATGTGGCACAGCGCGTAGCACTCCTGCGCGCACGACACACACACGCATCACACAGGCAGTGAGGTTCAGGGTTTAGCGCTGATGATTCAGGGTTGGGTGGCAGGGCGTAGCACTCGTGCATGCACAATACGCCGCACCAACAAGGCATGCCAGCCAGAAGGCTCCTTGCATGCAGTCATTCGGCTGCCTCACACGATGGCAGCTGATTGACCAGCTCTGTGCTCGGCGCGTGCGCTCACACGCTTTGCCACGTAAGGGTCTGCCTGCCCGACGCGCACTCAGGTGCATGCGGAGGCCGTTCAGATTTTGAACGGGACAAACTGCCACGCTAAAAGCCGCTGTGTACGCATGCCCTGTGCAGCCTCTTTTCCCTTTGTACGCCCCGCTCAGCAGGCATACAAGCCATATACGTTTGTACCAGGATGGTACAGCGGGTGGCAAGCGCATTGATGCGCGCTGCTCTCTCCCCCCTCTCCCCGCCTCACCTGCACGATGGCCAGCGAGGCGCAGGTGAGGCCGCGCAGCGACTGCGCGTCGCGGATGAGCGTGAAGAGCGAGTTGAACACCAGCTGCTCGTGCTGGTTGTACTGGTCGCTGTAGCCTGCGGTACAGCATACATTGTACAAATTGGCACACAGCACACCACACACATTGGTAAACGCCACAGCACAGCATGATACAACGCCGCCCACACGTGTGTGTGTGTGTGTGTGTGTGCACCGCATGCATTCGGGCGGAAGCGCGCAGCAGGGTCACGATGCACCCTCCAGACAGCGAGTGGCAGGCTGACAGGGATATAGTCTGATACCATGGATCCGGCATGTAAGGCTGGGAGCCGTACACGGCAGGTGTGGGGCAACAGGATGGCGCGACGAGGGTGTGCGGCTTCCAGTGCTAAAGCCACACATTGCTTTGCGGATCATGCAACAGCAGCGCGAAAGCCGACATGCGCCGGGCTTGCCGGACGAGAAGCACAGCAAACGCCCGAGCATGAATGCACACATAAATGCCACGAGAGTAGTTTGAGGTGTGTGTTGGTGCGGTGTGAATGATGACACCGGGCAGCCCGGGCCAGGAGCGCGTACAAACCCGCACTCACGGCGCAGCTTGTCGTCCTTGTGCGTGAGCAGGCTGCTGGTGCGGTCCAGCTCCTGCTCCTGCTTGAGGTTTCCAGGCCGGCCCTGAGTCATCGACTTGACGCGGTCCAGCTGGCCTGTGGAGGGCAGGACACCAACACGCTTCAGCGCGCATGCAACGACAGCCGGCGAACGTGCATCAACACATCAGGCCGCTGGCTTGTGTTCAGCTCATCCTGCAAGCACACGAGTAAGATAAGGTGCTGGCGAAAGTTGAGTGGCAGGCCCTTTTCAGCCGCGCGCGAACTATCACATCATCATTTTCGTTTCGCACCTTTGATTGTGTCCACGGTGCGCCTGCGTGAGTCGACCTCAAGCCTGAGCTTCTCCAGCTGAGCCATACGGTCCTGAAAGACGCACAGGGTAAATACGTTCACGGTCAGCAAAGGCCTGCGAGCCTTTGGTGCGGCTGCTTCGTTGCCGAGTGCTGCACTTGAGGGTGACTCAAGACCGTTCAGCTTGCCAGCATCCTACGCACCTGGCAAGCCCTGTATGAGTTTTTCCACACCAGCAGGGGCCGTATGACCTCCTCCTCCAGGCGCTGCTTGAGGAGGTGCGCGGCGTCGGTCACCGAGTCAAAGTGCACGCCATAGCCGATGGGGTGGTCTCCCTCGTCGCACGGCACTGCGCCCTCCTGCCCCTCCTCGTACACCTTGGGCAGCGGCGATTCCAATATGTGCCGCAGGTTTGCAAAGTTGCCTGTGTTGGACGGGCAGTGACAGCACCAGTGAACAGTTTTCGGTCAAACTTGGACTCGTCGGTTCCGGCGTTTGAGGCATTGAGCGGTGTATGGCTGTTGCTGCTTGCCATGCTGTCCTGGAGCTGACCTCAGCTCCAGGTGCAATGGCGCTCACCCAGCGCCACCCTAAGCACGGCTTCATCAACCTGCTCAGCGCTAGCAGCGGAGTAGCAACCCACCTGTCACTTGCTTCTCCAAGGCCCGAATGTCCCGCTCCAGCACCTTGATGAGCGACGCAAACGATGTGGCCTCCTTAAACATCGCCTCGTTCCGTGCGTTGGAAGTAGGCTTGAAGGCGCGGTCCGTGACCACCTTTTGCCTCACCGCCTCTGTCACCCGGCGCCAACCCTGGCCCATGGTGCTAGCGTTTCTGCAGCAGAGGAGCTTGTATCAACAGCAAGTGATGCGACAAAATACTGGAAAGGTAGTCGAAATGGGCGTGAGCAAAGCAGTCAAGTTACTGTCTTCGCCGTTTGCTCCCACTTTGCAGAGGCTGAGGAGCACCGGATTTTTTGGTTGGGCAAGCAGCATGTTGCAGTTACTGCAGGGGAAAAATCCAGCTCTGCGCTGACATGATCATAGCTGTACTACAAGGCACAGGCCGTAAGCGAGGCCGTCCCCTCGCAGCCAACCAGCTGCACGCGTATGGCCTCACTTTACACCGTGCACGACATGTTCCAAAGCCACGTGTGGCGCATGCACACAAGCAATTGCCAGAAAGTCAAGATACATACACGCAGCAGAGTTTTCCTGACTCACTCGTTCTCCTTGCTATGGCCATGCTTGAGCCGATTAACACGCGTTCAACGTGGCATGGTACCAACAAGCGCTGGTGGGCAAACTCAAAGCTGAGCAGGTATGAAATGTTATGTTTGGATTATTTTGTCACAACTGTGCAGTCTGATGTTGTCACACTGAAGATGGATAGCATTCGGCGCCAAACGAAACCGAGACCCACAGCCCTTGCACCGTCGGAGCACGGCTGTGCGGCGAAACGGTCGAGCTCCACATAAAACTGATTCAATCAATTGCATGTTCGTTGAGCATCGCTGCTTCATTGCTTGGCTTGTTCGCTTGCCAGCCTCGCCACCACTCGTTGCGTCAGAACGCTCCAGTGTTCGCCCGAGGGGCGAGACACGCCACGCAGTCTGCACACACCCGCGTCCAGGTAAAATCACCAGTGAAGAAGTCCTTCCACCACTCGATAACGCATGCCAAGTTGCTCACTATGCCCCGTAACAGGGGCTGGCGTTGCAAGCCAGGTGTGCTCATAAGGTCACCAACGCACGCACACTGTTCGACCACGGGGCTCAATCGTGCGCCTCAAGACACGCATGCGATGCCCAACAATAACATACAGCTAGCATGAAAAGACAGCAAGCTCGCAGCGCACGCGACAGAATCACCTACATCTACCCCAACACCGGACAAGGCAGCGCGGCCTTGGTCGAGGGTACGACATGCCACGGTGCAAGTTTGATGTGCTTTGGTCAAGAGATTGACGAGCAAG
>BDDA01000363.1:6234-18402 GCA_001662385.1 Chlamydomonas asymmetrica | reverse complement strand
GTGGGGGGGGGGGGGGGGGTTCAGAGTGGCTCGCGCTGCGTTCGCCTTAAACCCTAAACCCTAAACCCTATACCTTACACCTTAAACCCTGTGTGCTCCTCCGGTTGGTGGTGGCGAGGTACCACCTTGCTCCAGTCGTGCAGCCGCGCGCGCATGTGTGGCATGAGAGCGAGGGCACACGCTCACACACACATATGTGCAGCAGGCATATGGACTGATATGCGATGGCGGAGCGCGTGATTGATGTATGAGGGCGGGTCCCAGAGTGTGCGCCCTGCGCATGTTTGAGCGCGTGTGCGTGAAAGAATTTGCTCCCGTGCGGGCCAGGTAGGCCATCCCGTGTGATTCCGTGGGGCCGTGCACCGCTTGCAGCACTTCGTATCCCGCTGAGCTGCGCCATGCAGGTAGTTTCACTTGACTATTTCAGACGGGTGGGTTCTCTGCCTGACAAGGAGGTAGCCAGGCCGAGATAGGCAGTCACTCAACTGCTCGCCGCGTTGCATGATGCGATCCGGTTTGTTGTCGAGATAGAGCGCTGCTGTGCTGCGCGTATCCGCAACCAACCAATGCCACCATCTCGCTTTGCGTCCGCGCGCTGCTAGCGCTGCTGTTGCGACTGATGTGCGAAGTTGTAACTTGTAATCAGCCAGCTGTTCACAGTACCCGTGTCGCTGCATGCATGCATGCATTACACATGCATGCGTTGTGGCACATTAGGCCTGTGCATTTATCCTCGTTGCATGGGATATTGCTGTATTGCCGCATGTGCGGTATGGGCTCGCAGCTGCGCTTGTAGACGGGAAATGATAGCAAGCTGTGAGCGCGCTGCTTGATGCGTGAACCCCATGCAACACATTGTAGCGCTAACAACGGGCAGCCAACCAGTCCATACCACATGCACCACTGCAAGGTACAGCACTGGATACAGCGGCACCCGATACTGCGTGACTGTCGTTGCTGCTGTTGCGTACGCTGGGGACACCTACACTGGACGGGCGTGGCGGGCGTTACGGGCGTGGCGGGCGTGACGGGCGTGACGGCTACAGTCATATAACCTTCACTGCTTCACCATGCGGCGTGCTCCTTGTTCATGGCCAATCTGTGGCTTGCACACAGAAATCAGCCTCGAGCATCTGTCAGCGGCCGCCCTGGGCATGCGGGCATAGCGTGTTGCCGCCGGTGCTTCTGCCAGGGGGTAAAAGTGCTGACGTTTTACCTGGTGGCAGGCATCAGCCAGGCTGCTAAGGAGTGACGGCGGCGCTACTTATTGGTAAGCAGGGAACGTAGAGAAGTAGTCGGTGGTTTTCATTGAGGTTGGCAGGTCCTTGCACCTGACGACAGGGCTGACGTCTGCTGTGCAATCACTGCCCTGTACGTGCCTTGGACGACCCTGCTGCTGCACGCGTGGCACTGGCAGCCTTCTTATTCTTGTGCCTCAGTGATCCTTTGCTGTTACGGCACGTCCATTTGCAACTTGTCTGTTTTGCAGAACTGCCTCCATCAGCACGCACGCGTTTGGACACCGACGTCGCCGTTGTCGGTGCCTCCTCGCCCGCGTACGGTGGCGGGGCCTGGCTGCCACCGTCCGTGATACACTGTAGGTGGGAGATACCTGGGTCTAGTTGGACACTTTGCGCCGCACATGCTGGCTCAGACACTTTTCGCACACTCCACAACGTCTTGGAGGCAGTTGGAGGTCCAGTCAGCGAGCGTTGGTTGCGACGACTCACATTGAACACTGCTTGTTGGAACATAAAGCTTGATCTGCAGCGTTACCGACTTGAAACCTAAGCTGCCCAGCTGTCAATGAAAGCGATACATCACGCAACGCTTCAGTCGAGTCAGGCCCCGCGTGCAGGGTGGCGGCTGGCATTACTGCTGGCACCCACTCGGGTACATGCGCTGCCAGGTGTGGGTGTGGACGAGCTTCTCCATTACAGTGCATTCCCCATGATCATTACCTGCAGCAGCCAATGCCCATGCAAGCACATGCTCTCTCAAGTTTGCAATTATTCAGAGCGTAGTGGCCATTCCACGCGTAGTGGCCAACGCCCAGCTCACGCACCTTCGTGTGGACCTGACCGGATGGCCAGATTGCTGCAGAATATTGTGTGCCAGCCCTGGTGACGCTCATACCAGAGCTGTCCGCCCTGCGCACCTTGGCCTTGCAGTGGCGTCATACGCATACCACCATGGCGCTGCAAGCGCTACGCTGCCCGTCACTGGCCAGCCTCACACAACTGCACCTGGACTGTTACGATGAGGAAGACCTGCTCGTTGAGGGGCTCGGCAAAGCGCTGGTCGGCGCGCCCCACCTTTCAGGATTGACACGCCTGGATCTGGCGGAAATGGGCTTTGAAGCAGTATGTTGGGAGTCATTGGCAGCGTTGCTTGCAGCGGCCACGCACCTGTCATGCATTCAGCGCCTGGATCTGCCTTGGAACGTTGACTGTGTAGGCTGGCTGGGGTTCATGACTGCGCCCCACATTGTGTCCTCACTCACCAGCCTGAACCTGGCGGGCGTATCATTTTGGCAACTGCCTGCCACTGAAGAGCTGTGTGAGCAGTTTCAGCACACACGCCCTTCCAGGCTACGTGAGCTGGACCTCAGCAGGTGCTTCAGTCCGCATCCCAATGCAGCCTGCTGGTCGCGTGTGTTGCGCGTGCTCAGCATCTTAGCGCACCTCCGCCTCACCAAGCTCAACCTCACCGGCAACAAGGTGGACACGAGCGTGGACATTGCGGCGATGCTGCAGCACGGCAGCCACCTGCATGGCTTGACGGAGCTGCACCTGCCCAGGACCACTGGCTCGCCCACCTCCGTTGTTGCGGAGGAGTTTGACGCGTTCGCGTCTGCCACTGGCCTCAGCGCACTGCAGTCGCTGAGCGTGCAGGCGGTGGCATGCGCGTTGCTTTCTTGCACGGCGCAGAGCAGTGTGACGAGTCTGCGGATCGCCGACCTTGTGGCGACAGACATCCACCAGGTTTGCTCGCTGTTTGCTGGGCTGCGCCTCATTCAGGTGGACGGCCCATTCTGCCGGTCGTTGGCTGAGGTCTGCTTGGCAGTACCGCACCTGAAGGATGTACGAGCCGAGATGTTGTCTCCGTTCTGACCGGCCGGAATATGCCATAGTGCCATAGGATTACATCGACTGCCTTGCTACCTGGTGGACGTTGCAAGGGTACTATGGGTTTAGTGTGTAGGGTTTAGGGTTTAGCTAGTGTTGAACGGCTAGAACGGCTCCTGGGTGCACACGTATGGTCGGAGCAATGTGGGCTGATTGGTGGGCTTGTTCGTTGCGGTGCCCGATACATCGATCCAGGAGAGCTGGTTGGTTGGTGGGCGTGTTGCGGTGCATTGGGTGCTGTGTTGCCAAGTTGTTGGTGCTGCAGTGCATGTCACCTTGCGAACTCACCCTGAGTCCCTCACTGACGCGCAGTTGTATCACACAGCGTGGTGAGTGTGTTTGTGCATGTGGATCGGATGCGCAATTCCGCATTCAGTCAACCAGTACGGGCCACTCGGCCACCAGTGCGTCGGCTAGTGGACAGCGCATGTATTATTTGCCGCTAACGTGTATGTGTGGCGCATCAGTGATGTTGACGCCTCCCGCCTGCACAGAGAGTGTGATGCCGCACCTGACTTGTGAGCAGCTTGGCAGTACCAGCAGCTTGGCAGCGCCAGTGCAGTAGCTGGCGGTGGGCAGGGCAACGCGTGGAACACGGTGGCATGCAAACCCCAGCGCTCGCCGCCTGCCTGCAGGTATGTGAGCGTTGCGATTTTCATTCTGCCCTATATGGCGCCGTTCATGCACAGCCAGCCAACACCGTCCGTCCATTCAGCTAGAGATATCGTACCAGCCAGGGTGTGTGGGTTTGTGCTGGGTGCATGTGTGTAGGGTGGGGGGGGGCGCGATGGGGGTGCGTGTGCGTGTGTATTGATAATTGTGTGTTACCCATGGGGCCCGTGCGTGTGTTTAGAAATGTTTACTTCCCATGGGGCCATGCAGTATGCTTTCCGTGGGGCCGTGCAGTGTACTTGTTATGCGTGATGTTGAGGACTGCACCTGACGGTGGCGAGGTGTCTGGGCTGAGCTGGCGGCTGCCGTGAAGAGAACAGCAATCTGATGCTCTGAGTCGGTGGCTGTAGTAAAAGCGGTTTGTGAGTGAAAGTGTGATACAAACATCTGTGCTGCTCCAGCAGTGCTGCTGCTGAAGCTGATCAGCGCGCAACGCGCGAGGGCACCCAGACCGAGATGCAGTGCAAGTGCACGTGAACAGGGCAGGCAGAGTGACAAAATAACTAGAAACTGGCTAGAGCTCAGCAACGACAACGCAGCGCAGCAACAGGCAGCACTTCAACTGGCAGCGAAAAGTCACCTGAACACGAGGCACGAGCAGCGTCCAGAAGGGTCAGTGGTCCAGGGTCCGGGGTAAACAGCCGAAATGGGGATGGGTGATGCGAGTGCATGAGTGCAGCTGCGGAGCTGGGGTGTGCACAACTCGGTGGCAGCAAGCCAGCTATGAGCAGCGGCTGTGTTGATGAATGCAATGCTGCATTCGTTCACATGCCCACATGCATACGCACGCAGCTGTGCACAACAGGCGTAAATACAGGGGGGGGGGCGTGCGTGTGGTATGTGTCAGAAAGAGAGCCCAAGGGGCATGCCATGTGATTCCTGTGGGGCCATGCAGTGTGCATATGCATATGCGTATGGATAGCGAGACTGCACCTGACCTGATGACCAATGGCGAGCAAGGTGTCGGGGCTGACCTGCGGCTGCCGTACAGCAATTAGCGTCTGATGGACTGAGAGCGTGGCCCTAACCCTAACGCGGTCTGTCAGTGAAAGTGTCGGAAAATGTCTGTGTTGTTCCAGCAGGGCTGAGGCTGTGGCTGGGCGTTCAGCGTAGTGGAAGGCTGGAGGGCACCCCAGCCCCAAATGCAGTGCGAGTGCACGTGAGCAGGGCAAGGCAGAGCGACAAAAAGAGCTAACGATTGCTAGAGCTCAGCAACAACAGTGCAGCGCAGCAACAAGCAGCACTTCAGGTCGCAGGGAAAAGTCACCTAAACAGGGGGCACGAGCAGAGTCCAGCAGGGTTAGTGGTCCACGTCTGGGGTGAATGGTTCAAGGGGAGGGTGGTGCACGTGCGTCGATGCGGCTGCAGAGATAGCTGAGCAGGGCATGGAGCTGGCTGGCGAGTTTTGGGCAGCAACTGGCGGGACACATATGCAAGGCTGGGTGCATTCGCAGGGCGACATGCATACGCAAGCAGCATTGTGTGTATGAGTGTGCACGTGCTTGCGTGATGCCTACCTCAGTGCGCGTGATGACGTGGCGCTGACCAATAAAGGCAAAGGGTAGGTTTGTTGTTGAGAGAGATAGATGGTGTGCTGCCCGCGCGTACCCGCGACCGATCATTGCAGTCGTGTCATGCTTTTGCATCAGCGCGCTGCTAGCGCTGCGGTTGCGGCTGATTTGTGATCCTGCCTGTGATCAGCCAGCCGTTCACAGGACCAGTGTGGTTGCATGCATGCGCCGTCGCCTATCAGGCAGGCGTAAGCATATGCATGTATCAGGCATGTGCTGCTGCTGCTGCTGCTGCTGCTGCTGCTGCTGCTAGCTGGTGTGCCAGCGACATCCACTGTGAGATACTAAGAGGCTTCAGTGCTTCACCACGCTTGCTATCCATGGCCAATCTATGCACCTAAATCAGCATGCTGGAGCCCCTGACGCTGGGCCACCCTGGGCATGCGGTCATAGCGGGTTGCCGCCGACGCATGCTGCTGCGAGGGGAAGCTGGAGAGGGCCAACTGATTAGGCCAAATTGACGGGAAGCGGTCCTGCCAATACCACCGCTGGTAGGTGCCGATACTGCCACCCATCCATCCAGTAACACCCACCTGCATACAGGTGTATGACCCACAACCTAGGGGCACCCAGCCACCCACCCTGCAACTAGAGCGCTACAGGTTTCCACTTGCACACAAATTAAGAGCTTGCAGCAGGCTCATGCAATTGTCCTTGCATCCATCCACAATTGGGATACAATACCTGCAAATGAGCGTCAGTCACATGGAGAATCGCAGGTAGGACGAAGCTGGTACAGAACTTCAGGTACTCATACGTCTCAACCATGCTGCTGCAGTGATGCCAGATCACAGCTTCACCGGTTATGATCGTGCCCAGATTGTACATACAGTACCAAGCAGTGCAGCAGTACATGAACCTCCAGGTTTAAGGACAACAGCAGCGGATCCCGCCTGCCTCTCTGCATCTGGCCACAGCCTTATGCCACTGAACCGGACTATGCTGACACACTCACTCGCTGCTATGCTGGCACCTTGCGCCAGCTGGTGGGTTTTCACGTTGTGCATGATTGGCGTCAACGAAGGCAAAGGACTTACGGTGCGGCTGCTCGGTAAGCAATAGGTTAGGACGTCACAGTGCAAAGTAGTCTGTGGCTTACATAGTGGTTGGTCGTTCCTCGAGGAGTTTGCCCCTGAAGCAACAGCGCATGCCAATCGCGGCGCAGCACGCATGCAACCGACAACCTCTAGCGTCTCCCTAAACCCTAAAACCCTAACTTTAGGATGGTGGCAATATGCATTCACCAGCAGCATGTGTTTGTGCAATCTTGTCACACTGCATGGTGTGACACACGCCCCAGCAGTAATGACGGCTATGCGCAAATGTGTACAGAGGGGTTTCGTACGCAGCAAGGAAATGCTATAGTTAGGCAATCAAGAAGTTTCATCACCAAGCAGCAGCCGAACACAAGCAGATGAAAGACAACAAACAAAACTAATGGAAAGGCCACACAATGCGCAGGCAGGGCAGCGGGGATGATTGGGCAGCCCCTGGCACTGCTCTGCACATGACGCGCTACTTGGGCACCACTGCATGCCGCATGCCGGAGTAACGTCCTTGCCCTTGCACCTTGCTTTGCACGCGCCCACACGCCTGACCTCTTCTCCGTCGGGGGTTTTAACCTGCCTGGGTCTACCACCACATATGCATGCTTTGTGGGTTTCCTGTACAACCAGCCCTCTTTCTTTCTCACACACACGCGCGCATGTGCACGAACACGTCTTCACATACACTGCACGCACAGATGCCGAGGCCAGAATGCATGCCACGGTCGCTCCCGTCGCTGGAGGTGCCTGTCTTGTCGGCTAGCGGATGTGGCGGTTGTACAGGTCAAGGGCCTCCTCCTCGCTGTACACTTTGCCTTCATTGACAATCGACTTGTGTATGGTGGTCGCCAGCGCCGCCCAGTCGTGGAACGTGCGGCCCTCCGTCGCCGCCTTGGCACCGACCGCATAGAACTTGCGCGTGAACTCGCCCACCTCCCCGCCCTCACGCTGGCCCATGTGCGCGAGGGTTGTGTGGTCCTTGGCATCGGCGGCACCAGCCGCCAGTTCAGCATTGGCGGCATTGGCGGTGGCAGCTTTTCCTGCCTGCTGCGCCATCCTCTGCCAAACCGGGGCGTTGAGGTAGTACTGGCCCTGCGTGAGTGCATGCACACATGTGCATACAAGTTCTCACACGCACAACCAGACCATGCAAGGCAGGCGGAGCTGGCTTGCACCACGCGGTGAATACACCTCACCCGTGGCACCATGCCACGCGTTCTGTGTGTGGGGGGGTTGCAAATGGGTGAGAACAATGCGAGGCTAGCGAGGCTGGGCAGCGATGCGGCACACGCGATGCCGAAGCCTTTGTGGCAGCTGTGAAGCATCCCAGCCGTCATGCATCGCAGCCTGCATGTCACAGCAGACGCACGTGCGCGTGCTGGGCCCGTGCGAGTGCAAGCCTCCGTGATGAGCGGGTGTACCATATAGCGTTGTGTTGGTGTTGACGCTCCGATAGCAACAGACGTGCATATGCAATAGGATGCAGCTTCCCAGTATCCCTGCTGCTGCTTCTCACCCAGTGCTTGGCGTCAAGGCCGACATCCGATGGGCCCGAGGTTGGGTACGCCACGATGCCGTCCACCACCAGCAGGCCGCCGCGCGTGAGCAGGGGCGAATACGCGCCAGCAGCCTGGGCCGAGGACACCGCCGTCACACGCGCAACATCGCCCTTGCTGTGGGGACCAGCAGCAGCGGCAGCGGTGGGATCAGCCTTGGGGACGACCAGCAGCACGTGGCTGCCAGGCGCAACGCCTCCCGCCATGACGGCCTGTCCGGTCTTGGCGTCCAGCACGTGGTGGTTGGGGGAGGCAACGAGCGTGGCCGTGGCATCGCCGTCAACCTGCTGGGCAGTGATGACAGTGTACTCTGCATGCATGCAGGCATGCAGGCAAACGCGCACGCAGGGGAAAGCACAGGAGGATGATGATGCGTGTATCGGAGCGGATGTCAACTGGGAATACGAGCAGGTACATTGACTGCGACACCAACGCTGTTCCTCGAGCAAACGCATGACGCATGTTGGTCATAATGCGCGATGCACACTATATATGCTGCCCGAGGAAATACGCGCACCGGTGAGCACGTTTGGCATGGCCTTCTTGTAGCCATACACCTGGCATGTCGACAGCTCGCCGCCGCCGGGTACAGAGGTGACAGAGCCATCGTCGTGGAAGGCCGGTTCGCGCACGTAGCATTGCACCGTGTCGCCGATGCGCAGCTGGTCCACACGCACGGTCTCCCACGGCAAGGAGGCAACGGCGCCGCCAATCCCAGAATCAGGTGCCTCGTCGATGACGGTGAGGCGGTGGACGGTTGCGCTTGCTGGGAAGCAGACGCACACACCGCCTGACATACATATGGTACCCCTGCGGGAGGGGAAGCAAGAGACGGCTCAGCTACGCGCGCATGCTCGCCGCATGCAGGCAATATGCGAAACGGACGCGAGTGAAATGCGGCGCGCCAGCGACGATCTCTGGTTGCAGCCTGTGGGGCTTGCTGGTGTGACGAGACTTGCTGTGAGGAGGGCATGAAGCGGATTTGCGGCAGGGGGGATGCATGCACAGATGAGCAGCGGGGTCTGACAAAGAGCATATGGTGGGATGACTACACATTCCTACTGTTTGCACATGGGCTACATGGGCATAGGTCCTTCAGGCGCTGATCTTCCACGCACGCCCTGACTCATTTTGAAAGCTTGAGATGGCCAGCCTTTTGATTGGGCCCTATGGGTCACTGCATGGTCCCAGACACGCAGCCTACACTACACTGCCGGCCTCACTCACCACCACGTGCAAGCATCATGTCTTGTCTCTACATACGTGGCGGCCGACCGAGTACTCACGCGCAATAGTCGTTCACGGTGCTCGAGTCGCCGTCGCACTCAAAACACACAGGAAGATCGACTGTGCATCGGGGTTGGGGATTCCTCCTTGACACTCGCCTTGACTGTGCGGAGTAGGTGGGTGATAAACGGCAAGTGTGGGAGTTTGAGTGAGCACAAGTGCTTCTCACTTATGGTTGGTAGTTTCTGGCGGCATTTTGTTTTTTTTTTTGCGCCAGGATTCTGCAAACCGCCCCGCAAGGCAGTCGTTGGGTTCATGACCGAGCCCTTGCGTCGCCTCCATGTTTTAGCCTAGAGTATGATTGGCAATCAGGGTGCTGCTCGCTGAGCCGTGCATGGTTCGACTCTCGCCGTCGTCGGGGTTCGTTTCCCCTTGGTCTCCCCCAGAGAGGTAGTAACATCCATGACTTGCTGGTCATGGGTTCGAAACCCGCCTGGGGTGGTTTCCTTCGCCGTTGTTGCGGCCGAGATGAGGATGGATTTCCTGTGGCGCGGGGCACCCCAACCCCGCGCTACGGGAGCGCGCCCTTAGCGCCCTTAGGGACCGTCAATCCCGGGGCTTGTCACTGTCCCGGTGTGGTTTAGTGCAGCTGTGGCGGATGGAGCAGGGGGCGCCCACATGCAAGCTTCCTCACCAAGAAAAAAAAAAAAAAAATGGATGGGAACGTACTTACTGCCGAAGAGGATCGACTCCTGGCATGCGTGTGCGTCAGTGGCAGGCTGGGCGGCGCAAGCGAGCTGTGTGCATAGCATGCATGTGTAGGTGACTCACAGCCCCCCCTCACAGTCACCCAGTGCCACACAGGCATGCCGGCACAACATGCGGCCCGCCAGATGCCTGCCCGACGCAGCTGAGTTCAACGTGTGCATGCCCGAGTCCCGCAGTGGTACATTGCTAATGTGCAGACGACTGCACACCACAACTGCAACCCAGGAGCTCCTCGAGGGTGAAAAGGCTCCCGGTGTCAACACACAGCTTGACGGACTTACATGCACTTTTCTTGCACAGTGCAGGCGTTGTTGTCATTACAGTATAACCCCTCCAGTGCATCCGGATCTTCAACGCATTCCAGGGTGGGTTCGCAGGGTGGGTGTACGCAAAGCTGGTACCTGTGGCCGCCGCACAGAGCATACACACATTGTTCGGTTCAGAGGGCTGGCGCTACTACTTCCACGCAAGATTTTGTTTTTTTGACGGGAACGTTCCCGGTTAACGGTTACAGGCTAGGACACTGCTGCCATGGCAGGCGGTGACAGGACAGGACGAGGCTGACCCCCTGGGACCCAGAAACCCAGCCTTGGTGTGGCCATACCGACGTAGGCCCGTGCAATGCGTCAGGACGGAACACCTCTTTACTTATCGATCCACGGCAGTCACTCAATCAACCCCAACGCTGAACACCTCACCTGCACTTCCCAACGGTGCACTGGTTGCCGGTATTGCACTTGTCTCCATTGCTGAGTCCTGCGCAGGCGCTGTCCGCACGAGCTACTGAGGCGCCCAGCAGCACCAGGAAAGCGGCAAAGGCCATCACAACTTGGAGTTTCAGCGCAGCGCACGCCGTTGCGCCCTGGCTGCGCTTCGGGGCGTTCAGGGCCATCGCAACACTCTTTTCAGCTCACTGCGGGCAAGCAGCGAAGAGGATGAACGCGTAGGCAACTCTGTGTCGCAGTATGGGTTTTTATATTCAGTACCAGTATGCAATGATATCCAACCTCCTTGTCCCAGCCTCGCGTGTACTGCGGTTCTATCACCTCCTTGCGGCAACGTCCACTGCTTCCAGATGGCGACAAAACACTCAATACGGTATCTGCCGACTCGCTCCTGGCGCGACACGACAAAGGAGACAACCCGACACGTCCGCTTTTCACGGCGATGTCTATCGCGGCTTTATGGTGACGTAATTCTGTATCTGAGAAGGTGTGTTCCACAGCCTTTAGCAGCAGTCCCACCGAAAAACAACCAACAGTCCAGCCAGCCTTGGGCTGAATCGGAGGTGTATTCTTGTTTCAAGCTCACTCCTGTTTATTTGCTGTTCATTTGGGAATAAGCTCGCCATATGGACGTACCACTAGCACCGATGCGACATATGCAGTGGGAGGGTACCCTTGGGCTCCATCTGAAACACGAGCAGCCAGTTTAACTTTGATGACTTTCAGGTGAATAAACATATGCACCCGAAAGCACATATGTCTCAACAAACGCGCCATGGAGGTTGGATGCACGCGATGTAATGCACTCAAGTAGTTGAGCTCAACCATCTCAACCTCCGCACTTGCAAACGAGCACTCATTTTCGTTGGAGTGCCTTCTACTGTTACGCCTGGGGCTAAAGTGAAAGTAAGCAGCACCGGCGTCAGGATGTGTGGTAGTTGCTCAACTTCTGCCTTGTACTGGGCAAATTCTGCTGGGTGCATTTTGGGTAGACATGGCATGGCGACTCATCCACTCAAACTCTCTTGGAGCAGATACGAAAGAGCAGGGCACCAACAGTGCCATTGTCTGAGTTGAACCTGAGCCATGGATTGTGTTTTTTTTTTTTTTTCTTGGTGAGGAAGCTTGTTCAAGTTCACCCGCTGTTTGGCAAGCTCGCCCACCGTATGGAGGTCTTGCTCTCGGCGTCGCATCCGGTGCCTGCACCGCCCTAGCTCAGCGTGCAGGCGGACCGGCGAGTGTGCCGGGCGGTTTTTTGTTGCCGGGGGGCGCTGGCGCTTGCTGCGCTCCGCGTGTTTGCCCTCGGCTGCCGCTCGGGCCAGGCGGGATCTGACCCCCGGGTGCACCGTCTCGGTCGCCTTGGGGGAGCCGTTTGGGGGTTTTGGTGCTGTCTTTGTGTGTTGGGTTGTGCTGTCGTGTGCCTTCGTCTTTTCCGCCGCCTGCTGGGTGCATTGTGGGGATCCTGTGGTGCTTGC
>BDDA01000362.1:95702-110328 GCA_001662385.1 Chlamydomonas asymmetrica | reverse complement strand
AATCCCCCCCGCCCCCCCCCCCCCCCCTCACACACACACACTCAGTATGCAGAGGTGCATGCAATGCCAGTGTGCATCCCTGGCATGCACTCCCCTAAGCACTGTCAACCGGAATCAATCCCTGATCAATTGATTCCTGAATCCATCAATTGCGCTCGAGTGTGTGTGTACGGGTGGTGCGTGTATACGGACGGTGTGTGTATACAGACGATGTGTGTGTGCGTCTGTGCGGTGGTGTGTGCTCTTCAGGCGCTGGTGAGTACCTGAAGGAGCGCAAGCCCAGCGTGCAGCTGGTGGCGGTGGAGCCCGCAGAGTCGCCGGTCATCAGCGGCGGCAAGCCGGGCTACCACCAGATCCAGGGCATAGGCGCGGGCTTCGTGCCCAAGAACCTGCGCACCGACCTCTTGGATGAGGTCAGTCAGTGGAAGGCTGCTGGGGGGTCTGGCGCTTGCAGCCGCTGCAGCTGCGCTGGTAGCCACGTGTGATCACTGCGTCGTCAGCGCACTGCGGAAGCCCGCACGCTGCGCATGGCGGCGGCGTTGTCATATCAAACGCGACTGCGTATTACAATGGTCAAGGGCCATGAGACGCCAGCTGGGCCAGGCACGCCTGACATGCACTGGCGTGCGATATTACCATAGCGCAGGAAGCAATGGACTTGCACTGCCAATGATCGTGTTGTGTACATGCTGTCACGCGCGCAGGTGGTGCGCATCACCAGCAAGGAGGCTATTGACATGGCGCGGCGCCTGGCGCTGGAGGAGGGCCTGCTGTGCGGGATATCGTCAGGTCAGCCTGACGCTTGCTCATTGCTGGGCACAAATGCGACCTTAGGGCCGGCCTGCTGCAAACAAAGCCACAGCTGCAAATGTAGCCTTACGGGTGCTTAATGCACGGTACCTCATGAGCACATGCTGTGTCTGTGTGCGTCAAGAGGTAGGAAGCTGGCATGCCTGCATTCAAAGCAAGCACCCATGCAGCTCTGGAGCATGCTGCTTTTCGGTGAGTGCACCGGGCGCATTGCGACGCACGGCACTTAAGGCATTTCATGCCACAAGCATGGTTGCCAGCAGCATGCACCCGCCTGCAAACACAACGGTATCGTTGACGGCAGGGCCGCGCACGAGTGCACGATGGACGCTGTGCTGCACGCTGAGCGCTTCCAGCGGTCAGTGCGTCAGGGCAACTGGGCTTGACGCAGCAGCCCCGCTGGCACACAGCATGGAGCTGTGCACGACAGTTGCCCCCGCACACGATCACCGCATTGCCTGGGCTCGCACTCTCTCTCGCTGGGTATGCAATTTCATTTGAACCGAGCATATGCGCATGCCCGCGTGCGCACTGGCTGCATGGAAAGCAACCCTTTTGGGTTTCCTCATTGGTGGTCAGACAAGGCCTAACTGGTGATATCACCCTAGGAACGTCTTCCCCCACATGTACGAATGCTTGTGCGTCTCGTGCGTCTCGCAGGCGCTGCGGTGGCCGCCTCGGTCAAGATCGCGCGCCGGCCCGAGAACCGCGACAAGCTCGTGGTCACCATCCTGCCCAGCTTCGGCGAGCGCTACCTGTCTACAGTGCTGTTCAACGCGATGTGGAGCTCCGAGAGCGACGAGGAGAGCACTATGCCCGACAAGTGGAAGGCCAAGTCGGGCGTGCAGAGCGCTGTGTCCAGGGAGGGCAGGCTGTGACGACCGACACCGACACGCCGAGTCACCAACCGTCACCATCGCACTCTCGTTGGGCTTGCTGAGATGCAGGATGAGCAGCTTGGCCATGGCGGTGGTCGTGGGGTATGGGTGAATCGGTCACCCGTGCTGTCGGGTTGGTTGGCCTTCACTCCGCAGCCGGGGGTGGGTGGAGGTGCTTGACGTGGCGTATCTCGCGCCCGGTTCAGCCGCTGCATCCTAGCTGGCCGCTGCTCCCGACTGCCCACCTCAATTCGAATTGCAAAATAAGGCAGCCCCTCCTTGCTTAACCGCTGCGTGTCTCTCAGTGACACCGGCTGTGAGCGTGTTTCGTACAAGGCAGAGGTCTGAAACGCTATATGGTATTTTCGCATGCATGCATGATGCACATTGGCACTGGTCAAAAATCAACGCATGTCAGAATCACAGGCAAGCAAGGCTATCAAAGCCTTCAGGGTGATTGGGATTGGGTTCCGCATGCGGTCATTTTAAGGGTTGACGAGTCATGATTCATGCATTTCCATGATCATGCATTTTCCAGTCATGTGTTATGGCATGGACATCTCAGTCATGGGCACCTGACTTCCGGTATGGTCATTCCATCGTCGCGCATCCATGTGATGTTTGCAGCCGCCACCGATGGTTGGGCGCTCTTAGGAAGTTTGCGTTGCTGTAGCAACGGTGTGTGGTTGATTGCAACTCTCAAGCCTCAAACAATACCGGTGGCATGGTAAGCGACATGCGGCTGTCGGCACCGTGGCCATACTGGTGCTGCCACAGCAGCTGGCTTTACGCATGCCGAGTGTGCCCGGCACCCGCATGGCAACCCAAATGCCGCTTGCTATGCGACGTTCAACACTTCACTGTAAATCATTCGTATTGTTGTTCCCTGCTCTAGAAGCCTGACTGCAGCGTCAGCGAAGGATAACAACCAAGCTCGCTGCAGCGTGCAGCAGTCATGCTTTGCGCTTTGTGAGGTGATTGCATGATCGCGAGCTGATCAAAAGGACAAGCGTTGGATTTGTGCCGCGACAGGAGAACAGAGTTACGCCGTTACGGCCATGGCAGGCCCCCGTTCACTGAACAAGGGCGCTCCATTACACGACCTTAGTACAGTACAGCATCCCATATTCTTGCCCCAACCTCCAGGCTGCAGCCCGCCCTCTGTACACGCAGATACTGCTGCTTCCGCTGCATTACTGACGGCCACCCATCCAGACCCTCTGCGCATGCCACCCCACATGCCTTGGGGCGCACTGCAGGGCAGCAATCCAGCGGTCGCAGATGACATCAAAGGTAGCATTTTAGATGAGCCCTCTCGATGTGAACCTGCTTTCCGCCAAATGCCCCCACGCATGCCATGTGTTGGCTGGCTGGGTGGCTGCTATCGCGGTACGTGCACCACATCACTTGATTGAGCATGCAGAGCCTAGTCAGCAAACATCCAGCGCATGCGGGCTGCTGCTGGCGTCTAGCCTGATTCCAGCTGCTCCCATCCATCCACCCAACGCACTCACCCCGCCCTGCAGTGCGCCTGCTGGCGCCACAGGTACCGAGCGCTGCGCTGCACAGTCCCTCATCGGAACCGCGCACACGTCAGCCCCGTTTCTGCCCACCATCCCCGCCACCTACCCTCGGCACCCCACCCCACGCCAGGCCAGCGCACCCTCATGTGCGTGACTCATATGCCCAGCGGGCAGCAGGCGCCCTTGCAGTGGACCCTGTTGTGACCATCGCGCCAAGGAACCCCTTGAGGCAAGGCAAGCCAGCCCAGGGTATACAACTTCACCTACGTTTAGGCGTTCAGGTTTGGGATGCTGTAGTACACTGTGTGCTTTGCGGCCACGGCCAACACTTTCTTCAACATGAGACCAGCAAGTCTTGCATGATGGAGTAGAGGACTCGCAGACACACACACACACACATCCCTGCCTGGATTCACAAGCCCCGCAAGGAACGGGGTACAAACTTAAAACTTCCATTACCGTGCGCTTGACAAGGTTATCAGGTCAAGGAGTCATGCTAAGCGCACGCGCCACACGCTTCCAGTACTGATGCTCAGCTACTACATATGCACCGCTGGCAGCCTGGCGGGCGGCATGATGCGTGTCACATAATTCTATGGTTCACATTCCACGCACGCGATCAGTGGTTGCTGAAATGCTGAACCACGCCCTCACGGCCGATGCACGAGCGACAGCGCATGGAAGCAGCACGAGCGCACAGGCACGCCGGCGTCGTTGAGCTCGCGCGCCCAGCGCCGCCATGCGGGGCTGCCGAACTCGCCAAAGCTCTTGGCCCACATGAACGGGAAGGAGATGACCGCCAGGTGGCAGCCGCCGAAGGGCGCGTACGCGTACTGGGGATACTCCGCCGTCATGCGCTTGGCGTGTGGGGCGTAGCGCCTGCAGGGCGGAGGGCAGTGGGGGCGGCACATTGAAAGGCAGGCGAGGGCAATCATCAAGGACAATCCAAGGGGGACGGTGCGTCAATGCGTGCACCTGCAGCGCCACCGCACATACGTATGGGTGGGGGGTATCCAGGGTGACGCGCGACGCTTCTACAATATAGACCTATCGACCTCTCATGCAGGTCAACAACCAGCGCTTGCATCAGGCGCTCATTGCAAAATGCCGACATGGATGCAAATGATGGCCATGATGGGTGGAGCAGTAACATACTTGCTGCTCATAGCAGCATGCGTGGGGAGAGATCAGAAGTGCGTTCAGGCGTGTTGAGGCGTGGTGCTGTGCACCCCGCCGGCCGCCCCGCCCCGCACCTGACTTGGCGAAGGAACTCGGATCGTGCGCTGTCTGTCAGGATCGTCTTCACCTCAAGCACCAGCGGCCTGCACAACCGTTGTATAGGACACCGTGAGACAGCATCGTGCCATGCACGTTGCGAAAAACACACGATCGCAACCGTTTTGCTGGCGTGACATGTGCGCCCTGTGTCATGTCGCGCCGCCATACACGGCGCCCTCCACTGCCCCTGACGTGTGGGTGAGTAAGAGGTCATGCCAGCAAGGCCTAGCCAGATCGGCAGTTTTGTACGTATCTTGCGCCCGGTTCAGCAGCTGCATCCTAGCTGGTTGCTACTCACGACTGCCCGCCCCGATTCAAATTCAGGATGACGCAAACCCTACTTGCTGAACCGCTGCGTGTCTCTTAGCGTCACTGGCCGTGAGCGTGTTCCATCCAAGGCAGGGGTCTGAAATGCAATATGGTATTATGCATGCATACGTGATGCACACCGGCACTGGTCAAGGAGTAACACAAATCAGGAAGCACCGGCAAGCAAGGCTGCCCCATGATGCGAATGCCAAAGGCCGCTCTCAGCCTGCTGGTCCTCGCGTTGACACTCAGCAGCAAGCAGCAGCAAGCAGCAGTAGCAGCGGCGACGGCCAGCGCCCACCTGTGCAGGTTGAGGTCCAGGCAGGCGGTGATGAATTGATCCAGGGTGGGTACGCGCTGGCCGGCCCTGCCGCCCAGGTTGAGCGACTGCAGCTGCGCCAGCGTCACATCCTGCTCAAGACCTCAAGACGCACACATGCACATGCACACGCCCACACACAGCAGCCAGGATGAGCAAATCAACCGAAGTTGTAGTGAGGTGCGCAACAGCGTGCAACGCGCTGGCAAGGCCCCAAGGTGACGACAGGCACGCAGGATGCAGGCGGTTACAGGCAGGCGGGAAGACTTCCAAGCTCCAAAGGCACCGTGCCTCGCAGCCGCCAACCCTGCAGACCACCCATACTTCAACACCATCAGCCAGCATATACAGGCGCGCATGCGGATGGGGGTGCGGGGCCCAACCCTTCATGCAGTTTGTTCAGCGGGGACGCGCTGCCATACAGCGTGTACAGTTGCACGCACCTGCACCCGCGTCTTGCTGAGCTTGAAGCCTTGGCTGGACAGTGCCGCCAGGGCCGCCTCATTCCCCGGCACGTCAGGGAAGGCGCGCGCCAGGTCGTTATCGTGGAACAGCACCAGCTGGCCGTCCTTGGTCTCCTGCCATGCACAACGTAGCCCCAGGAGGCAAACCACGCAACAGCACGGTGGAAGGTGAGAGGTGCCCTCAGGCAGCGCGTGTGCCATGCGTGCATGCTGCTGTGTGGCTGCATGTGCATGACAGGCCCACCGCCACATATGGGTGTTATGGGGATTGGATTCTCAGCTGCTGGGGTTGCACCTTGAGGGTTTCCCGCGGTCATCGTGTGCGCCCGGAGCAGCCTGCAGCGGTGCTGTGCTGTGCACCTGCGCCACCGCCTGGAGGGCTGCTGCATGCATGGGAGCTCTGGGTGGATGCCGGTGGTGCATGCCAGGGCCTGTGAAGCCGCGTGCGTGGGTGTGGGGATTGGTGTGGGGGCACATCCGTGCAGCGTTGCCATGTGACGAAATCCGCATCGTTATCGCCCATGACTATGCCACAAGGTTAACGTGTTGCAGATGAAGTGGGGGTTGCATAACGCTGCTGCAGTGTTGCGCCTGTTCCACCTCACTCAGCCGCCCTTGCCTGCTGCGCGAAACCTTCCGCTGTGTAAACTTGGGCTGCAGCATGTCGCATTCGGGAGCTTCACTCACCTGCACATCCACCTCTACATAGGCTAGACCCTGGATGGGACCCTCAGGCCCAGTATCGCGCTTCACCAAGCTGCGCAGTGCTTCTATTGTGTTCTCCGCGTCACCGTCAGCATGGTACCCTTCCGCTCCAGCACGGTGCCCCGCGTTGGCATCGATGTGGCCCCACAGGTATGCCAGCAGCAGCACCTCGCCAATTAGCCCAGAGGAGGCAAACAGCGGCATCCAGCTGCGGAAAAAGACCAGTCTCAGCAGCACCGCCGTAGCGCCCACAGCCATCACCTCTCTGCTGGTGGCACAGCGATGTAGAATACATGGGTTGCGTGTCAATTTCAATCACAAGGTGTGGCAACAACTGGTGCTATGTGACGCGCACAGCTAGTGGTTAGTCATCCCTGGCGAGTGCTGTAAAGACCTGGACCTTGTGAACTCGCGAATGCTCCGCAGCGTGAGTAGCACACATATTCCTGACCATGGCACGAGCTTCAGGATACGACTGTGAGCGTTTGTGAATAAGTAGCGATAGACCGCTACGCACACTGGGTGGGAGAAGAGAGACATTCGTTTCTATGCAGGTGTGGATATCAAGACGGAGATCAGAAAGAAGAGTTTAGATTTTACAAGCAGATGTTGCACGGTCCTGGTTCAGGTGCTGTTTATGCTGTTGCGGACAAACATTACCCAGCGACGGTTTCGAAGCTTGTGAACAGGACAATCAGCAGTGAATCACAATACAGCCACAAAGTTTCATGAATCACGCGCGCCAATTATCCAGTAAAAAATATTGCTGGTGACGAGTACGCTGTTGTTGTTGTCTTTGGGATCAGTACACAGCCACGGAAACAGGGACCAAGCGCACGCAGGCTGCTTTGGCTGGCCAGAGGCACAGACGAACGCATTAAACAAAACAAACCACACACATACACATGCAACTCACACCAGGAGACTTGCAATTTGCACGCCAAACCTGGCGAAACCCTTGTGAAAGAAGAGAGACTCGCCTAAAAACTTGCAACAAACAGAAAGAAGAAAGGAGGAGGTGAGTTGACAGCACGAATAGCCTAAGCTGCAGGCCTGCCCTCTGCTTGCAGTGAGCTCCCGTGGGAGCCACAGCCCGGTTCAAAGCGTCGCGCCTGTCGCGCCGGCATAACCAAGCTTGAGCCATCTGACCAGGCTTA
This sequence comes from Chlamydomonas asymmetrica, assembly GCA_001662385.1. Classification (NCBI taxonomy): domain Eukaryota; kingdom Viridiplantae; phylum Chlorophyta; class Chlorophyceae; order Chlamydomonadales; family Chlamydomonadaceae; genus Chlamydomonas; species Chlamydomonas asymmetrica. Next base: position 102,885 of record BDDA01000362.1, on the reverse strand, counting down.
AACTTGGGAAGGACTAGTTGGTGCTTCCAAAAATACCACCAGAACCTGGGACGCTGCCCCAATTCTTGTTTTTGCTCGCTTCGGTGTTCTGAGCGTTAGCCACGCGCTGCGCCTTGTACACCTCAGGGTCAAAGGGTGCCTGTGGCTGCAGCACACAAAATGGAAGGAGGGGCATAAGGGCCAACACAAGGGTTATTGGCTGAGCTCGCACCCGGGTCACGTTCATGTGCACAGGGAAGCAGCTGGACGGGCAGCTGGTCCTGGACGCATAAAACTTGCCTTGCCGGTGACCTCTTTGTTCTTCTTTGCACGCAGGTTTAACACTGCTGACTGGCCTTGCTGCTGCTGGTCCTCGTGATGATGATACCCAGCTTGCTGTTCGGGTTGCGTCGCAAACGGAGCAGTGGAAATTTTGCTGGCTTGGGGCACACCTTCAGTGTGAAAGGTATGTGGATGCAAGGTTAAGTACAAGCCCTGCTATGACCAAGCGGCGCAGCCACAACGAGAGCAGGGATAGGTTCAGAGGGCGCGGGGCAAGCAACATGCAAACACACATTGACCAACAACAGGGAGTTTGGATCCTACTTTTGCGGCCGTGCCCGTGCTCAGGGGTTTCGGGCCTGTCCTCGCCACCTCCATACAGCACGTACTTCAGCTTCGAGTCATATTTCTTAGATTCAGCTTGCGTCAGAGGAGGCCGGTGGGGGGGAGCCTCACCATCGCCAAAAAACGACATTGAGGGCTTGACTGGGAGCTCCGAGGTCTGAGGTTGCGCGAGTGAGGGTTGGTGCAAATCAACGCGAGAAGAACGAACAGTTAGTTGGCGAGGAACCGGGAAGGTGAGCTCGGGTGTAAGCTTTTGAACTTGTCTGTATCAGGCTGGATTGGCTCTGACTAAAGTGGGCCTCTCGAAGTCGTATAGTCCGCCAAACGCCCGCATCAACGCTACGTTTCGGGTAGGGTTGAACCAACAGCAACACCTCTCATGCAGATATCACTGGTGAACGCACAGGGTTACAAGGTTCATGCCGAATCATGTGGCCGTAGTGCACACAACAGAAAAGGAGAAACGAAGCAACGGAGAACCGCAACGACCCAGGTTGGCCACGCTTCCTGCGTTCCACAAGACAAGCAACTAACACATGTCGTGTTGTTGAAGGTCAACACATGCCTGCCGTAGGCAGCGCTGCATCACTGCCCCGCACAGCTGCCGCAGATCAATCCGCGACTGGCGGTACTGGTGTGCAAGCGATCCCAAGTAACCACACGCGTCCAGGGACACGTCCCCAGCTGCACCGGCACTGCAAGACCTGCTAGGATCGCTGCCGCTGCTTTCCCTCACGGCACCATTATGTACCACCCCCTTCCCGATATCAGCAGCGGCAGGGTCTTGTAGATCGCACAGCCAGTGCTGCACACGCCTGAACAGCATCGCCGGTCCCTCGCTGCCACCAAGGTTCCCTGCCTGCCCTTGCTGCTGACCCTGCGCGGGTTGAGCAGTGGTTGCGGTGGCGCTGGCTGCAGCAGCAGCAGCAGCAGCTAGGATGCTGGCCAGTGCCGCGTACGCCATGCACCGCGATGCTGCCGGCAGCGACTCTGCCTCCGCATCCGCAGCGCTGATCACGAACGGCAGCAGCAGGCATGCAAAGAACAACATGGTGAAACAAGCACATTAAATACCGGTGTTACGGTACGTGTATTGCATTACTGTGCAGCCCGCACGAACGGGCGATCGATTGGACACACGGTGCTGTCGGACAGCAGCAATATTCCCCACAGGCCAATTCACCTGGACAATGCGATGCCCGCGTACGGTACACAGCGGTACAATGCTGCTACCAGCTCCGTAGGCACGTCCACTCGGTCGTTAGGATTGGGGAGCTCGATGAAACCGTACCTGCGTGCGATCACATGCCGCAGCCGGACTCGGCCTCAGCCCTTAGCCAGCGTGTGTTGAGCTGGTGATGGGATGTCAGGATAGGATGCTGTGAGCTGGCATGGTGAGAGCCTCTGCATGTGTGCACAATGCCTTTGAGGCCAACACGCGCGTATCCTGCAAGGGCAACCGCCATGCATGTGCGTCATGCCCTGCACCTGAGAAGTCGGAGGGCTACCTCGCCGCCTGCCCTTGCCTGCTGTCCACCACACACACCACACACCACGTGAATCACACTGCATTGCCCACAGGAAGCAAACAACTCTTCACACACACCTGCCAGTGGCCATGCTGCTTCCACCCGATATGCGTGTGCTGCACGATTGCCTGGTTGCAACACACGTGCCCGAGCTACCCGAACCTCTGAACATGCAACCACCTCCATGCAGCCATGCCGCTGCCGTGCATGACACCTGCTGACCCGCGCCGCCTTGCCTGAGCATCAGCTGCCTGTTTGTGAGCTGAGGTCCATAGCACAGCAGCAGCTCCTCCCCGGGCGGTATCGCGCTGAAGACGGATTGCCGGCGCACCAGCAGCCGCCCGCATGCAACTGAGTCATCGCGCGGTAGCGCAGCGCGTGGCAGCGCTGATGCCGGCCATGCAAAGGGCGCTGCGGGCTGCTGCGGGGATGGGGGCGGCGCAGGAGAAGGCGTTGCTGTGGGAAGCTGCGGCTGAGAGTGTAGCAACGGTGGCAGCGGTTGTGTGCTGTTCCCATGCTGGATAGCAGCACCATGCATCGCCGCATCCCCTATGCCGGAGCTCAGCTGCACTGCAGGCAGTACAGCACAGCACAGAGCACAGCCAGTGCAGGTGCACGTGCAGTAGGGCGCGCAGTACAGCCTGGTGTGGCCGTGGCAATTGCCGGCCATTCAATGACCTGCGGGAGCGGGGTCGACGACCCGTAAGTGTCATACGTCTGAGGATCTGCACCACATTGTTATATCCGCGTCAATTGCTTGAAGTTGGAGACATCCTAGGATCAACCTCACACCCATTGGCTGAACATGTGCATGTGCATGCCGTGGTGGTTGTCGCCCAGCAGCAGCTGCAGGCACCGCACGCAGCTGCGTCAACCCCCCGGCCCGCGCTCACCGCTGATGTGTGTGTTGGGCAAGAAGCTGTGGTTAGCTAGGTCCGCCCACGGCACATACAGCGACAGCTTCACCGGCACAGGCTGCACCTGTGGCGGCGGCAGCGCTGCGCCAGGCCTTGCACGCTGCGGCCAAAGCGCCTCGACCGAGAATGTGCGCGACATGACTGCAAACCATCACCAGCACACGCATCTTTAGCACCGTTCGCGTTCAGTGCACAGCACGGCTGTGGCTTGTCACGCAAGGCGTGCTGAAAGCGCATGCAATGGGACCTGCATTCAGCAAGGAGCCATGTTGCGTACTAGCGCGTGCCAGCAGTTGCACAGCATGCATGCACTCGCACCCTGCAGGTGAGGAGAGCGCGCCGTTGCACCCAACCTTATGCGCGCCAAGCCGCTAACGCACTCATCACTGTGCACCACTTACTGCCTACCACCACTCACTGACATCAAAGGCCCACCACAGCTGCTGTGCGTTGAACCCGCTCGTCAGGCGGCGCCGGGTCAGCACGTCGCAGTACTGCTGCACCTGTGAGGGTGAGGGTGAGGCGGCGCATGACTGACCGGTGAAAGGGCGCGCAGTCGGTGCACGGCCTTCGCCGTTATTCGCACACACACGCTCGCATGCCTGGGCGCACAGTACGCCCGCCACACCGCACAGTACGTGACAATGAAGGTGGATCCGATGGCCACATGGGAGTACGGGTGTGCTTTTGTTTCCTCCTCCAGACTTCCCATTAGGATGGGTTTTCGTGTGAACTGTTGTCCTTTAAGCTTGCACCCCGCACCGCGGCTGTATAAGGCATGTTAGCGAGCAGAGAGCATATGCATTGAAAGTGCAGGTCGCTCCACACCGAATGACCACAGAGCCGGTGAAGATGGCTTCCTCCCATGCATGCATAGATAGCTGGAGTGCATGTGGATGCATCGTGTGCCGTTGGTGGACGTCGACGCGGCCACGGCCGCGGCCATTACAAAGCTTTTATGAATCGAGGCAATCAGCATGACGGGACTCAGGAGCACAGAATTGTCTTGCATTCACAGATGTCATTCGCGATGCGCTGGGATGCAGATGTCCTGCATCCTGCGTGCAGCGTCAATACTGTAGGTGGTGGGCTGGTTTGCCGGACCTGGTGCCGGAGATGCAGCCAGCCTTCTTCAAGGCTGGGATCCTCCACAGCCGCAGGGCTTAAGACCTCGTATGGCACACGTAGGAGTGACAACGGCTGAGCACCTGGAGAGCCTAGGAACTGGTCGCAGTAGGCGCGGAAACCAGTCATGTGGGTGTGGCACCACGCGAACAGCGCCACGAGGCGCAGCGCAGGCGGCGCTTGCGTATCTTTCAGCAGGTCCGTCAATTCTCCAGGTATTTCGATTTTGAGTGCTGCCTGCGTGTAAGTAAGCCCCAAGGTAAAGCATTGAACACCTACGAAATGGGTGCGCCCACGAGTGCACAGCGAATAGAGCTCTGCTCGTACCTGCCACGCTGAGAGGAAGTGTTCTTGGAAATCAGCGCTGTCTCCAACAACCAGAGCATTTGACAACGCCACGTCTAGGTACACGGGCGGTGGCGAAGGCGAGAAAAGCGGTCGGTCCGCTGGCGTGCTGCCCTCCCGCACCAAAAACAAACCGCGTCCTCGGCAGCCCTGGCCCACAGACACCTGCATCAGAGAGTCACGCAGCTTCTTCATCTGGTGAACCTTGACCTAAGGTTCTGTGATGGTGGTCACAACCGCACCTGGTGCTCGTGCATGCGCGCTGCCTGCTCCGAGTCTGGCAAAGATGCGCTCTCGACACTCTTTGCCCTTCCGACCCTAAGTCGGGGGCTTCTGAAGCGGCAGGCATACCACCCCAAAGCTGGGCAGTTGGGGGTTGGGGCTGGGCCCAGTGCAGCGGGCATTGCGAGCCACTAAGCGCAGCGCGTCTGCTGCAGAGTGCCGGTCAACCCTGCAGCGCAGGGCTGCTCAAGGCAGACGCCGATAAAGTGAATCGAGATGGTCACAAATGTTACAAAAGACGAGAACAAAGGACAGCACAACACGAACAAGCTTGCTGTGTTTCAACTTGTTTGCGATTCAAGCACCGATGTACTGCCAGGCTGGTACGGTAGTACCCCATAATGCATGCAGGCATTACGGGAGCTCGCACCATGCAACGGCATCACACACATGCTGAGTTCCGCAGTCCCGCCAACCACGGACTTGCGCCCTGCGGCCTGACCCCGTCTGTCCGTGTAAACATGGACAAACGGGGTTAGGCCGCAGGGTGCGAGGACGGTCACGGCGCAGCACAACAATTTGGATTCTCAGCAGGGGACACGCAGCAGTGACATTATGTGCAGCATGGTCTCTGGCTTAGGATCTCTCAGTCTATGTGTTGCAAGTTGGATTGGGCGCACCAACCAGTGTCGTCTGAACGGTCATCCAGCACTGCGTGCGCGAAGACACAAACCACGTGGGACCAACCAGCGTTGGTCCTCGTGAAATAGTCTGTACACACTCCATGGCCAAAGCTACACAACAACCGATACTTGACAATAGAGGCAATACAACCCAACCAGCCGAGCAAGTTGATGTGAAACAGTAGTGCTCTGCCCCATCGCACACATCGCAAGCTTACGCGCAAGTGGTGAGGCAGAATGCCGCCAAAGCAATATTGCGTGAATGCCTGGCAGGGCACACATGGTACACCTCTGCTGCCCCCATGCGCAGTAAGTGACCGGCAGGAAAACATCCCATTTGCAGCATGCGCGCGGCCACACCCCTCTCGATTCTGGTTAACCGGCCCTGTGGCAATCACACCCGCGCAACAGGAGTGGGCGTCCCAATCGCGCTGTGGCGCCTCAAATCACGTTGTATGCACACCTCAAGCATTGTGGCGTTTGAGGTGTGGAGTATGAATTCGCGTGGGCGTCTGCGACTGTTGCCAGGCAATCAGTTGCCAAAAACATGCGAAAAAGGAGGTGGATCATGCAACATGTCAAAGCGGCTGTTGTGTTGCCATTTGACTGAGTGAACGTGAGACAGGATGCACAGCAAAGGGGACGGAGCAAAGGCAAAGCACCCGCAACCAGCCACAATCTTAGCAGGCAAAGCATCCTTATAAAAGACAGCAAGCAGTTAGTGACCCGCTTTTGAATGTGCCACAACCGACAATGTGGCCCAGGTGGCAGCGCGTTATCTCTTTGCCCTTCAAGGGCTGGATGACATGGCCAGCACCTTTGGCAAGCCTTCACCGCGTAATGTAACAAGGTGTAAACGCAAACAAACGGCGTGCTTCTGCATGTTCAACTGCACCTCCGCGCATCGCAGCCTGCCGCCGTCAACCCCCATCACACACCCTACAGCAAAGGGCGTGTCCGTTAACTGCAGTGTAAACCCGCATTTGGCAGCCCTGGTTTGTGTCCATGGCATGTGCACCAATAGGCAGGCAGGCATGCAGGCGCCTGGGGTGGCACGCAGGCGCCACTACACCAGCCGCATACACCTGCAGGTAAAGAGTGCTGTGCACACACACGGCTTGGCAACGCATCATGCGGGCCCCTCCGCCCAGCTAGTTCACTTGGTGTTTGGACCATCACATTACCTCGGCCGCTATGGCGCGGCCTCACAACTACATGACGCCACAAGCATCGAGCATTGCCCAAGCATGTGTTTGGCCACCGTGGTACGCCCATCGACACGGGCAGTAGTGCGCGCATTGTCACATACATTATCATACCCAATCGGCCATGCTGGAGCGTGTGACCTCAACCTTGTTTGTGCCATTGTACTGCACCCAAGCACCGCACTATCAAACTCGGCCGTAAATCCGATTTTTTTCCGCAGCGGGCAGGGTCGCCTCGCAACAGCAGGCCTGTGCCTGCGACCCCCCGACCTCACCAGCCTCGCCGGCGGGCATGCGTGGGCACGCATCACATCCGCTGACCATCGCACCCCACATAACCAGCCGCCCCACTAAAGGCGCGCAAAGCCCTAGTCGCCGCCATGGACGCCCACAACCGACCTACTCGCACCACGCCTGCACGCGTGACTGACACGCACACCCAGTGAGCATCGCAAGTGTCCCATTGCGCCCATGGATGAATACGCGATCCGAACGATGTAGGAAGCGCCCTGGAATTTGATGTAATTATTATCGGAACCTGCCTCTGCTGA